>JAKSZP010013313.1:0-154223 GCA_022478985.1 Massospora cicadina | reverse complement strand
GTTATCCAGTTACTTGACCCCACCATGCAGCGGCAGATCATATCCGCCATAAACCGCCTAATCCCTGATGATGGAGTATATCCTCCTTCCGTTTTTTCATACTCATCTAATGTGAATCCATCCATTTGCTCCGCCACTAGGACCTCCAAGTCCGCCCCCCTATTGGAGCAGCCTCAGGGCGCCTCCACCCTGATGCTCACGAGCTCAGCCCCTTTACCCAGCTCATTCACCACTGTTACTACCCACCTGAGGGCCCCAGAGCACCCCGCCCAAGGGGAGCTCGGCCCTGAAGCATGCCTCAAGTCCATTTTCCCCTCTGACAGCACCCCTGTTTGTGCGGTGGGCCTTGTGCCACCCTTCGCTGGCGCATGGACCCACCTATTCAAAACTGAAGTCCAGCAACCATGAACCCTGGAGGAGTCGTCATCCTCCCCGCCTTTCCCACCCTTGGAGGTTGCCCCCACAAGACTCGCAGTTGCCCCATTGCAACCATCTGGTTTGCCTTGGGGGCCTTCAGTACATTGATGAACCTTAACTTTCCTCAAGTCCCCCATAGATCTCTCCTTATTCAAGTTGCATGGACCGCTGTGCCCTTGGCATTATAAGCTCTCCACTGGGTGCTCACACACCCAACTGGGAGCCCAGTCTAATTCTTATTAGCCGCTTCCATGACAATCTCCCTCACTAAGTAATTAACTTGGGCATATGGCCCTCGGTTTAAGAAGCCTGTAGTAATTGGGTGTTTGGATTATAACCAGATGGAGACCACCCATGATATCTGAATTATAGGTTTTATTAGTTGAGGTTGATTGCTTATTTATCTCCTGATTTGATATTATTATTAATAATAAAGTTACCAATTCTTGCTCCCAATTTAATTGGGTTGGCTATCTTAAAGTGTCAGTTTAATCCCTAATAGATTAAGGTTTTTGTTTAACACCGGTGATGGAAGCTGAGGATGACAAAATAATAGCTAATATAAATTATGGCGTATTACTATTTTTATTAAGTTTTAGGATCTCTGGCAACTTACACCAAGGATGATCCAATCAGTTAACTATTTTGATTTACTGGCAACTTAAGCTGAGGATAATCATGTTGTCAGCTTTGAATGCCAGGGTTTTGATAAAAGTGAGTAATGATGATTCCAACACCTAGGATTGTGAGTACCAGATACTGATGCTGAGGCTATTTGATGATTAATATATAATATTATATATAAGATTAAACTGGAGACTGATGCATAGGATAAATCAAACTATTTTTCAGCGTTTGATTGGGATGAAAATTTGAGAGAATGGTTGTCAGTGGAATGCTGATGATAGGGTTGATTTGCTGGCAATAAATGCTGATGTTTGTTGATAAGCGGGCAACATATTGCAATGACGTCATCTATGTATAAGTACCTCAAATTCCCTTTTATTAAGTTCTTTCTCTCGCCTACTCTATTGATATGAAATTAAGCCAGAGGGTAAACGCACTGGGAAAGTAGGCTGTTGATCCCCAAGGTTAAGTACTGGGCAAATGCACCTAGGGGTGGTCATTGCTACCAACCCCAATACCTCAAGCTACATGGAAGCCCTCAGGAACTTGGCCAACTGGTCACCAATAACGAGGGACTTATTGGAATTAATCCTGATGGTGATGATAAAACAGAGCTGAGAATCACCATAGAGGTGTAGGGCTTACTATGTGCCTCCCAAAGATTATTTGCGCCAAGGTGAATTTGAGGGTCTGCTAAGTTGGTGGGTTGCCTATGAAACTGTAGTGAAAGGTAGCTATGAATGAGAAGCAGCAAGGGCCAGCAGTCCTCATACTTTTTGGCCAGGCACACTAATGGAGTTCTTGATGTACCAGATGTAAAATTTACAATGTCCAATAATTTGCTACCTTTATAAGAATTTAGAATTATGATAATTATTTCCCAAGTCCAGTTCTAAGCCTGAGGGTTCATACAGTAAACCTTATGAAAGAGCGGACTCAGGAAAAGACTAGGCAGTGTAGAAAAGGTATTTTATGCCTCCACCCCATCAAAAAATCTCAAGTACAAAAAATCTCAAATCCACCTTCCATCAAGTGTAAGAATGAAAACGCTGCCTTGCCTTCAGCGGTTCAGCAAATAATAGCTAAGTACAGGGTTGTTGTAAACTTTTCTCTCTCATTGCAAGCACTTTTGCAACATATTCAATTCAATTCTAAGTAAGTTTGATAATCTTGTTGAGGAGATTAGTTTGCGCCCAATGTTGGGTAGCAGTTGAGCGTGTAAAGTTAAGGGCACAGGTGTAGGCCCCACATCAACCAATTTTTTGTAAACGCCCCAGCGAATCTGGCAGCATAGAAAAAAATTAAAAGTAAAAAACCGGAAGTTACCATCTCCTTAGAAATTTTGGCCTGGAAAACGCGCTGAAGCCAGTTCATCAAAATGCCACACTCCCAACCACTAGTGTCGGTGGAACACATGGCGAGTGTCTTCCTGGATATTCAACAAATGGCGCATTAAGAGGAGTTTTGTGGAGATGTACACACACATTTCCCAAATGCAGTGTATGTTGCACCACACTCCATGCCTTGCGGCTGGCTGGACCTAGGATTTGAAAACAAATATGCAGCAGGCAAAGCCACAAAAGTGCAAGTGGTAGTGGACCTCCCGTATGGTCAGTGGGTCTTTAAAACAAAGCGCACCCATTGGAAAAAATCAAACCAAATTTTTGTAACTTTTGACTTCCTACCTACTACAATCAAGTGCACCGTGCTGGAGAACCACCTGAAGGCTGGGTTCGCTGAATCCATGGAAATACAATCATTTAAGATGCAGCACTTTATGCTCATGCCAGACCTGTGCACAGGCAAGGCGATTGCTGTTCTCACCCTATCTGCGCTGATAGCAAAGAATTTGACCCAAACCCTCACATCACTTTTGTAGAAGTTAATGGGCAAGATTCCTGCCCATTCATAGTCACCATGGATAGTGCGCCTCCTATCTGCACTTTCTGTCACACTTTTGGCCACAAGGCCCATGCCTGCCCCGCCAAGGAGGGCATTACTTAAACTGAAATAATCCTGGAAGCAATGTGTGGTGCAGAAGCCCACTATGAACTGGCAGTAGACACTGGCACATCCTTTCCGTGGGCGCACCTGGGTGCTACATTTAAGTGAAACTTGTATACCTGCAGGAGCGTAAGAAGGCCAAGAAGACCCTCAAGGTGGCGGCCAAGGATGCGACCAAGACTGCATCCGTGATCCTGCCCGCCCAACTCCAGGAGGACATTGAGTCATTATGGTGGAAGCGGCTCATGAATCCTTCTACTAATCAGATTAAGCTCAAGCTGAAGACTTAATGGGTGAGTAGGTTTCACCTGGAAATGCTACAAAGCATCAATTGATTCCTTGTTGCTCAACAATATTTTTTCCAAAATTCCGCCTTCATGCGATGGTGCACTGCAAGTGCACACAACGCTAAAAATTCGTCCCACAGTGGGGAAAAAGCAGAAGGCAAAAGCCAACACGAGCTCCACAGCTAAAGCTTCCCATACCAAACCATACTCCATAGCACATAATACCCGCATGGCCAGACAGTGATGTGCTGAGAATGAGAAGGCTGAAAAGCATGGGTGCCTTTCCCCTGGCACCTAAGATGCAATGGGGGAGCCTTTACTATAGGGACATTGAACATCGCTGGACTCAAGGCCTCGCCATCCCAGGCTAGGAAACTGAGTTTTTTAAAAAATAAGTTACCTGTAGACATCCTGGCTATTCAGGAAACCCACTGTCCGCGCAGTGCAGGGGAAACTGGGCAACCATGCTCCTCCCTGCCCTTTTCTTTTGGTCACCACACTGTGGGATTCTTGTTTGAGTGACCCATAGTTTTAAATTTATATTGTCAACGTTGTACCTCAACGGCTGCATCCTTGAAGTCACCTTTTTGTGGGATGATGAAGTGCACTCTGTCGTTAACATTCATGCCCTAACCTGTGCATGAGATTGTTGGTAATTCTTCTCGGCTGTCAATTCCCTTCTGCTGCCCCCTGACCTATTTGTTGTCGGCGACATGAACTGCTGGACCAACCCAACCATAGACCGCTGGCCCTCGTCGCCTACACCCCCACAGAGGCACATTGAACTTAACGTTTTAAAAGCCACCCTAGAGTTGTTTGATACTCTGCCTCATCATGCACCACTACTCACAAACATGTCTCGCCCCCATGTGCATAACGGCCAGCTAAGGTCCATGACCTGCATTGACCTTATTCTTGTGCCGTTGAAATATCAATCCCAAATTTTTCACTTTATCATGACGAAAATTGATTTATCTGACCACAGAATAGTATTGGTCTCTTTTTATTTGTCCAATCCAGCGGTCCAGGTGCTGAAGTGGTGCAAACTGCACCCCACTGAGATCGCATAGCCCAGGTTTTCCTTATGGGTGGACACCAAGACCTCAGCTCTGGAGTTTACCACACCATTATGTGCAGACCCAATCTCTGCCTGGTCAACCTTTAAAGCAAGCACTATCTGCTAGGCTCACCACATCTCATCACGTCTTTCTTGGGCTGCCTCAGCAGTCATTTTGTGCATTCTGGAAGAAGTGGACCACCTAGAGTCTAACGTCCCAGCTGCAGGCTACAGCCCAGCTTGGGGTTGCAAGTGGGTGGAAGTGTCCACTCACCGCAATGCACTGGTAAGACAACACAAGCATCGGGTTTGTGTTTAGTATAAAACAAAGCATATAACAGCAGTGAATACATGTTCCACTTACTTTTCTCAAAAATCCTTTGCACCATGCCAGAGCTTGGCCTGCACTCAGGTGCAAAGGCCAGACCTCTCCGTCGCAGATACACAGGCTGAAGTGGCAATTGAAGCACACAACTAATACTCCAAATTCTATCACTCTTATCTAGTTCCACCGGCCAAAGTGGACTATTCTCTTGAAAGTTCACATATCCACACTATTTCTATTTTCTGTAGTTAATGAATTTGATTACTTGGGACAAACTCTGGTCTGCCGTTCATGGTGCACCGTACAGTAAACGCCCAGGTCCAGATGACATCCCTTATGAGTATATAGAAAGTATTTCTTATATTTTTCCTCCTTGCTGCTTGCCTCTATGAACCAATGCCTTATGGAAACACGCCTCCTTCCTGGAGGGCAAGAGGCCTTCATGATAACGTTGTACAAGAAAGGGGATAAGCTAGATTTGGCCAACTGGTGCCCCATTTCACTTACTAACACAGAAACAAAAATTTTACTAAAATCATGCCAAACCGACTAGGGGTTGTTGCCTCTGCTCTCATTTCACCTGAACAATTTTGTTTCATTCCCAAAAGGTCTATTTGGGACAACATACAGACCGTAGCCAATGCCTTCCAATCCACGGCTTCTGGAGCACTTTTATTTTTATACTAGCAGAAGGCCTATGATAGAGTCAACTGGGATTACCTCAGAGACTGCCTCCCCAAGTTCCACCTCCCATATCATTTCATAAATTGGGTGATGTTGCTCACGAAATCTGCCACAATGGCTTTGCATGGCCCTGGCTTCCTCATGGATGTAGCTCGCCCTCAAAGGGGCCTACGCCAAGGGGACTCTCTAAGCCCACTTTTGTATAACTTCATCCTTGATCCACTTCTTTATAATGTGAATGCCCGCCTTACTGGTGTCCATATGCAAGACCAAGCACCAGTCAAGATCTTTAAGTTTGCTGGTGATTGTGTGGTTGGGGTGTCTAACAATCATGATGCACGCGCACTTGGAGCTACTATCCAGGTTTACTCCAAGGTAAGTAATGCTGCACTTAACGCCTCTGTTAAAATCTTGGGCTTTGTAGCTCGCTTTTAGCCGTGGATTTCAAATGCATAGATTTGTGGATCCTAGCGTTGATTAATTCACTGAGATTGTTGGACTGTGGCAATAATAGTATGAAGACTATATTATAGTTGATTGCCCAAAAGCCACGTTGAGAGTAAAGTCCAATGCTAAACTGGTGCTTCTTCCTCTTAAAGATACTTTGATGCTGGTAGGGAACACTTTCCCTATTCCCTTCTTGCAGAGCCAAGCGGAGATTTTGATATTGCTAATCATAAGGATATCTGATCCTTGCACTCTTCTCTTAAGATTAATGTTTAAAACAACCAATGTTTTAACAAATAAGCTAATATCAGTTTGAATCTAATTTTATTAGGGAATTATTTGGAGGTTTTTTATAGTTAGAATTGGCACACAACTTTTTGGCTGTCCAATGAGAATATTTGTGCTCCTATACTGTTTTGACCCTTAGTGTTAGGCACCAAATCTCGTCGGGTACTGTTGCCTTGGGTTTTTTAGGTAGCGTAGTCTTCAGGCGTTTGGCGGACCAAACAATTGGTATTAGGTACACAAAACCAATTGTTTTGGCCGATGACTATTCTGCTCTTCCTCCAGAATTTGAACGTTTGGGTAGTTTCTGATGACTCCAATCTATTCCACTCTGAAAGATTCCCTATAATTTGAATATTGGGGATTATCCCAATATAAAATTATTGCTTAATTTCATTGGGGATGATGCCTGATGAAATTATCATCTGTCAGCGGCCTCAAATATCATCAGGGATGATGCCTGACAATAATTCATAGTTGGCGACTTCTAATATTATTGAGGATTCCGCCCAACAATATTCTCATCAGTTGACCACTATCTCTGACCCTCTCCAATTATAACTTAATTGTCAAATCTCATATTCGGTCAAAGGGTTTGGACTATGTGGTCATCTGCAATTCTGACACATCTCCCTTCTTGACCAGTTTTTTAACAGAAGATAGAACCCACAGGAATGGAAGCCGCCTCAGCTGGAGCTCATATTTGGTTTGTCATATTTCAATGTCCTCAGCGTAGTGCAGCTCTGTCTGCACTTAACGCCCATATGCTCTGGCCTGTATGATGACTTAGTATCCTTGGTTGCTATCTGTTGCTACCTCTTCTCGAGCACAATTCCCATGACATCATGTCACGCCAGTCCCATCTTTGCATCTGTTGCAAGAGATCAACTGGTCCACCTGTATAAACCCCAGGATGGGTTGTTGGCACTCTTGCCACCTGTACAAACCCCAGAACAAATTCTGCTGGCACTCTTGCCACCTGTACCAACCCCAGGATGGGTCTCAACATCTCATTGATAGGGACTATTCCGGCGGACCTAGTTTCAGCCCTTTCTGATCCTGCTGATGCTCGGGACTCATGCCCATGAGTTTATCCCTTCCTCCACGATCAGTAGGTTGGAATTTTGCTAGATGCATCACTGCTCAGATTAGAATTGTTTTTTAAATTTTTTCTTTTTTATTTTTTTGCATCTTTTTATTATTTTTTTCCATATATATTTTTTCTTTAAGCCCAATACTTTAAGTACTTTGTGTGGACCTATTGCCTATTTGACCATCTTCAATATTCAATTGTCTAGGCATCATTTGCCAACTTGATATTTTTTTGAACAGCTCCATCCATAGGCGTCCAACTCTTTTCATTTTTTTTAATTTTTTAAAGCCGTTTCAAATGCCCAAGATTGAAATTCAATCAGGATACTGGCCAGTCAGATAGATATTGTTTGGTGCTCATCCCTGAAGATGGTTCTACTGCTGAATACAATATCAGCGGTAATGCGGCTTTCCACCCATATAACAGTTCAAACAGCGTTTTATTAATCCAAATTCATCAGGATCTGATCATATTTCTTGTCAATGGGTATGTTTTTCTCTATCCAAATTCATCTAGATCAGATCCTATTTCCTGGCTTTAATTGCCAATTTGAACTTTTGATTAATCTGCTGATAGATATTTAAATGATCCACTATTTGCACAGATAAATTTGGTAACATTTTCTTTGCTAAAGTCGTCTGGATCAGATACTATTTTTGGTATTTCTCATATTTTGCTCATTAGGTGACTAATTTAAAGATCAACTGACTTCATCCACTATTCTCTGGATTAATCGCCTCACATTTCTGATCTCATCTAATGCCTCAGGACTTCTCATGGTGGACCCAGTTGCAATCTGAGCTGGTCCTGCTGACAGCTTTATTTAATGTAGATATCTGGTGGAACAGGTTCTCTTGCAGTGCTAGATAGTTCCACGTCTAGACTACAAGGCCTTTTCCCAAATTTTGGGCGTTTTTATCCTTCTCTTGAGGAATCACAATATTCAAAAATTGTTGTGGTTTCTTCTGCCAATTTTGGGTGGCAAATTTTCCCATCGCTCCATTTTTCCAGTAGTGGCTAGTTGATTTATCCTTCCACTTGGATCCATCGGGTGTTTTCCCCATTACAACTTAATTCTTCTATATAACAACTCTTTCAATATTCTCTAAAATATCATCTTATAATTCCATCAAAGTGTGATCATCCTCAGTTGGAATTTCGTTATAAGATTGATTGGGCGCATCAAAGTTGCTCCCAACATCTTCAGATGGTCCACCATCTGTGAGGTCATTATTTCAGTTATTAGTGCTGATGCCATAATCTGATGCAATTTGTGGTAGGGCCAAAGCACCACCTGCATGGCTATGGTGCATCAAAATCATCTAGCACTTTTGCCCCTGCCAATATCTGAGCTTATTGGTACAAAAGGTCGGCAAAACTAGCCAGGGTCTCATCTTTGAGGAATTGGATACTCATGAACTCAAGTTTATGATTTGCCATCCAAGTAGGGCTTCCAAACTCCAACATAATGGCAGCTTTGGCTTCTGTATACGACCAATTGTCCCCATTGAGTTGAGTAAGCACAAGATTTTGGCAGTCTGTGCTAAGGAAGTTTATTATGGTTATTGCTTTTTGTTAGTCCACATAGCCAAACATGGTCATCTCAAATCAGTGGAATAATGCCAGGGCGTTATCCCAGTGAAAGGTGGGTAATTTCAGCATATTAAGAAATTCCACAGTTGTTTCACTAATAGGAGATCCTAACCCAGCTACTCGAGAAACCATAGGAGTAACTTTGGGAATCATTTCCAATACACCAGCAAATGGTTTAGGCATGTTTTGGGGTGGAGAGGTCTTATTGCTTGGCGTTTCACATGCTTTTGCTTCAGCATCGTTTGCCTCGAATTATTCACAATCACATTGGTGTTTCTCCAACTTCTATATATGCTTGGTCATACTCGCCAACTCCTCATGAAACCGTTGGATAAGTTCTCGATTGCTTCCCATTCAGTTTTCTAAAATAAAATTTCCTGACAAGTTTGCCCTCTTTCCACTTTAAAGAGGCAACTTTTCCGCATAGGTCATTATTAACTGTTCCTAGTTGTTTGAGCGTTTCCTCCGTCTTTATAATATGCTCCTCCAATGTACTAACATCGGCCTGAGAAGCTGAGCTGAGCACATTTTCATTGACAGCCTGTAGTTCCACCCAGAGCTTTTGAAGTTCTTCATTAAAAGACATCGTTATTTTAAATTGGCTTTTGACAACTCAACTACCCCCTGTAGTGAGCATCAATGTTAAAATCTTGGGCTTTGTAGCTCGCTTTTAGCCCTGTATTTCAACTGCACAGATTTGTGGATCCTGGCGTTAATTATCTAAATGATATTGTTAGACTGGGGCAATAGTATGAAGACTATATTATAGTTGATTGCCCAAAAGCCACGTTGAGAGTAAAGTCCAATGCTAAACTGGTGCTTCTTCCTCTTAAAGATACTTTGATGCTGGTAGGGAACACTTTCCCTATTCCCTTCTTGCAGAGCCAACCGGAGATTTTGATATTGCTAATCATAAGGATATCTGATCCTTGCACTCTTATCTTAAGATTAATATTTAAAACAACCAATGTTTTAACAAATAAGCTAATATCAGTTTGAATCTAATTTTATTAGGGAATTATTTGGGGATTTTTAATAGGTAGAATCGGCACACAACTTTTTGGCTGTCCAATGAGAATATTTGTGCTCCTATACTGTTTTGACCCTTAGTGTTAGGCACCAAATCTCGTCGGGTACTGTTGCCTTGGGTTTTTTAGGCAGTGTAATCTTTAAAGTTTGGCAGACCAAACATTTGGTATTAGGTACACAAAACCAATTGTTTTGGCCGATGACTATTATGCTCTTCCTCCAGAATTTGAACGTTTGGGTAGTTTCTGATGACTCTAATCTATTCCACTCTGAAAGATTCCCTGTAATTTGAATATTGGGGATTATCCCAATATTGAATTATTACTTAATTTCATTAGGGATGATGCCCAACAAATTATCATCTGTTGGCGGCCTCAAATATCATCAGGGATGATGCCTGACAATAATTCATAGTTGGCGACTTCTAATGTCATCAGGGATTATGACCAATGATATTCTCATCATCCAGCCACTATTGCCAACCCTCTCCAATTATAACCTAATCGTCAAATCTCATATTTGTCAAAGGGTTGGACTATGTGGTCATCTGCAATTCTGACAGCCTCCAAAATCAAAATTGTTCTCCTTAGTCAGTATCAAGCCTGCTGGTCCCCAGAACCCCATTTTCTACCTGCTTCAAATACTTGCTCACGGGATCGCTTGTCCTGCCCACCCTACACCGCCCCACTTATACCCCCCTTTGTGCCAAGCCCCACCATTGGCCCTGTCCGCCATTTGAGGGTATGGCTGGAGGCGGGAGGGTACGCCTCAATGGTGATTAAAAAGAATATCCTAGACAATGTTACAAAATTCATAGCTTCCCTCAAAGCCCGTCAGACCTCCCTTACAGGCAGAGTAGTGCTATCTAACTCTATGCTCCTTTCTAGAGTTTGGTTTGGGGCCCACGCCATCGCTTTCTTCCCTTGCTTCTTCAAGTCATTATACGCCCTTCTGCGAGGGTGGCTTTAGTTAGGCCGCCCACCGCCAGTGCACCTGAATGTCACGTTTGGCCCTCGCCATAGTGGTGACATGGGCCTGCTCAACTATGAGGTCCACGCCGCCAAAATCCTTGGCACCTGGATCGCTGCAGTCACCAACCCTAAAATCTCAGCTCAGCACTGGTCCTGTGCGGCCTGCTCCAACTTCTCCCGCGCCCTAAGCCTCACAAATCCTGCTCACCCCCATTCTCTATTAAAGTATCTCGCCTAACACCCTTCTTCTGTGGGCCACATGGGACACCGCCCCACTTCAAAAGGATTCTCCTCTCCATGCGGAGTTCAAAGTGGAGAATTTTCATCTGTGGGCACACTTCCCAGAGGGGGCTCCCTACTACTCAGTTTACCCAGGAAGTATAAGGTCTACCTATTATGAATGGAGTGATGTCCATGAGGTCCCCTACCACAGCCAGTGTGGACTACATGGACTTGTTGGACATCCCCTACTCCCTCAATACCAAGAAATCCATATGGAAGTACGCCCACCACCCCCTTCTGCAGCCGCATATATCTGTTCCCATGTGTGGCAATGCTTGAAATGGTATACCATACTTCCAAGCGCTCTAATGCATTGCAATCATCTTGCATCGTTTGTGGCCAGTATGGAACGTTGATTCACCGCCTGGTGGAGTGCCTTTCTCAAAAGCGATATGGTTTGAGGTTCAGCGTCTCTTTCGCCAGGATCAGGCACAGCCCTTCAGCATGTCTAAGGACATCTTCGCTTTGTCCATGGTTCCCCTCTACCACCTTCCCTCCATGCCTTAGTGGTTGCAATCGCTATGTGGACTATCACACGGTTGTCTTGGATGCTATCTCAGGCTCTACTCCCACTCTTCAGATAGCTATACGCCAGTTCCAGTCGCACCTTGTGGACCACTTTCAAGCGTGGATGTTTGGGTACCTCCCTCCCTTATTGCTGCCATATGGTCTTATCCTGGTTTCCAGTTTGCTCATTGCTTCAGGCCCCTTCCTACAAATGTGCTTAATAGTGGCTCAAGCCCCTACCATGTATCCCCCTTCCTTCTCTTGGCGTTCCCGCTGGCAACAGGAGATAGCGTTTGCTTCTCTGGGGTGCACTCCTCTCACTGAAGTTCATTTCGTTAGTTTAGTTTACTTATCAGAAGTGTCCATCCCCTGGTCAGCCTGCCCCAAATAAAATTTAAAAGTTAAAATATAAATTTACAGGGTTGTTGTGACCCACCATTTACCAAAAAATGGGAAGCTAAGTTGTCACCAAGAATAGTACTAAAGCCATATGCTAAACAGTTGAAATTATAAGAGCTTCCAAATGCCTCAGGTGATATTCCTCATTTAGAAAGGGTCCAAATGGCAATGCCAATTGAGACTTTGATGGAATCCTGCCCTCAGCTAGGCCTGGAGGAACAAACTTTTATAAGTCAAGTGGCACTAAGGATGTCCTAGCATATATCTTGCAGACACTTCTTTTTCTGAATGTACTTATATTGGTATCTCATTAAAAAGTTTAAAGTCAATGCAATTGTGGGCAATGGGCACCAGTTAATATTGTGTCCACTATACTGCTTAAGACTAAGCTTAGCTCTGTATATAGATCATCACCAAATCTATGGCACTTCTGACCCCAAATTATAGCCTCTGAAGGGGCTTATAGTGCCTTACCACTGCATTTAGCTTCTTAGTAATTACTGCTCCATCTATCGTTTTCCCCAATCAAAATTAAAAATTTCTTAAAGGTACCTCATTTATGTGAGCTCATGGGTTTAGGACTAATTTTAAGGAGGTGACTTTAAATCCTTGAACAAACTCATCCATTATTTGATAATTGTAAGGATGAGGCTCTAAGACTCAAACTCAGGGATTTGTCAACCTAGCTACTAAGAATGGTATAATGTACTTGTGTTACCAGCAGATTCAGGCACATATGTAATTGTTACCCTACCAGATTATGGAATCTACAGGGATTCTGCTATGGTATAATCATAATTTAATATTCTAATAGACATCAAATAATGACGATGATAAAAATATATTTGGAAATTCTCAAGGAATACATGGCATAATATTTGCACCATATTGGCATTCCAGACCATAACCTGTCACTGCGCCTAGGATTATTCTTCCTGACTGTTGAAAATTTTTCATTCTCAATACTAGGTGACTCCATTAGTGTGCCAGGCCAAACAGTAAGAAGACTGCTGGCCCTTGCTTTTTCACCATCATTGGTGACCTTTCCTTAAAGGGCTGCAGGTAACTCCCCAATTCAGCTGGACACCAACTTCTTCTTAGCAGATTAACCCCTCTTGGTGTGCACCGGTGGTTCACCCCCATCCTGGGAAGTCTGACCCCTTGCTCCTTCACCTCATGGCTAATCACAACTCTTCCATCGCTGGATCCACTGATTGAGCTAGTTCCCACAGTTGATATGTAATTCCAGGTTGGGAGTTGTTTGCACCGACTACTACAGGTGTTTTAACCCAGCACCTAACAACTGGGGATCTCGAGTCCCACTTTTACAAGCTAAGCTAACTACTGTTAACTAAAAACTTGACAAATATGGGAATACAGAAGATGTTTTTATTAAAAAGGAAGATCAAACTATTTATAGGCTTTTCTTGCCTGTCCATGTCATTGGCATTTATTGCCAGCATTGTCAGCACTCTCACTGGCGATTTTCCCTAATTAGCATTCATCAGCAATCTCACTGATGATTATCCCTGCTTAGCATTCATCAGCACTCTCACTGACAATAATCATCATCCTCAAATCTCCATGATTACATCAATCCTTGATTATTTATAATCTGAATTAATTAAATATATTTATATCCTTGGCATAAGTTGCTGGTGTCAAATTAAACCTAAAATACTGTCAGGGATTCTGCCCAATGCTCTCACAAAGCTGAAATGTGATTCAACTTTTTTAATTAATTTAAATGGTTCAGCATCTTCTGCATAAGTTGATGGACCTCTAAGATTTAACTTTCTGCAAGAAATCCCACAACCATTTTCACATGGAGTTGATGCAGAAATAAAAGCCTGCCATGCTTAAACAATTACTATTAATAGTTTGACATCCTCAGCATAAGTCGCTGGTGTCAAAATTACCTGAAAACTATCAGGATCAATTCCCAATACTTTTTAAAGTCAAATTTAAGTAATTCATCATCTTAATTGATAATATTAAATATCTCAACATTATTGGCCTCAGTTGCCAGTGTTGAGACCCTCCAATTATCTATTAGGCATGATGCCTGTTACTTTCTTGATCCTGCAGATCAAGACAGCTTTATTTTAGCACTAGTGATGCCCAACACAAAAGGGGGAGCTGCCACGCATGCAGATCAAGACAGCTCAACCCAACTGAATGGGGAGCACAAATTAGGGTATTATCATAAAATAATTAATTGAAATTAGCAAACTAATAAGCAATCATCCTCAATTAATTATTATACTAATTTCATTAATATGTGAGGAATATCACCTGGTTAAAAATCTGACACTGACCATGGCAAAATTCTAGTTATTTTGGCTAATTTCTATGCATACCCTATTTATATAAAGAGACACCAGATTATCATATTTTGTGCATATGTTGCCAGTTGAAGAAGTCTAGAATATTCTGATTTTGTTCTCTTGGATGAACTAGGCCTTAGCAGAAATATTGAGCAATTTGTTTGCTCTCTAGTCCCTCAAGAAAGCCTATCTGGTTTAATTGGGGATGAGAAGGCTCATGCTATGGCCATTTTAAAAATATAGCGTTGAGTTTTAAAAATGACTGTGGTTTGGGTTTTGTCTATGATGTACTTGATTATATCAATATCAGAAATAAAAAGAAAATTTCCTTTTTCAATTAGGCTGTCAAATGTGGCGGATATATTTATTAATAATGAAATTAATCAGCTTGTGCAACACGGGATGCTAGTGCCCACCAAGAGTCCTTTGGCCTTCCCAGTGTTAATTATTTAAAAAATAATGGTTCCAACTGCGTGGTTCATAGTCACCAAAAACTCAATAGCATTAAAAATGGACTCCTATCCTTTATTTCAGATCAATGATGCGCTGGACCGCTTGGGCGGTGCTCAATATCTTTGGTCATGGATTTAATTTCTGGCTACTCGCAGATTGAGCTGCCAAAGGATGAACAGGAAAAATGTGCTATGATTATTGCCCCGGACCTCTATCAACCAACTATAATGCCGCAGGGGCTGTGCAATGCCCCAGAGACCTTCCAACGGTATATGGATAGCATCCTCAGTGATTTAGAAATTTCCTGTGTCCTCATTTATTTAAATGATATCAAAGTTTTTTTCTAGAACTTTCGTTGAACAACTACAACATTTTAAGGATGTTTTCCGCCGCCTTGCCAAGGCAGATCTGCAAATAAAGACACGAAAGTTTAATTTTTCCATGATAAAATGGAATATTTGGAGTTTTTATTGATAAGCATGGCTTGAAGCTCCAGCCAGCAAAGGTTGAAGCTATCAGGTGCATGGCGCAACCAAGTAGCTAGTGTGACATCCAAGTGTTCCTTGAAATGATTGGCTATTACCACTTGTTTGTCAAAAATTCTAGCAAATAGGCAAACTTCTCTTTCACCTTCCTATAAGTGATGTACCCTTTGAGTGGAAAAGAAATTGTAAACTGTCGTTTGATAAACTACAGCTTTATCTGATTCAAGCACCACTGCTAATGCACCTGAATTTAAAAACCAATTTTTTATTCAGATGGACGAATCACTTAATGCTGTGGGGTGGCGTTATCCCAACTTGATTCTGATTGAATTTAGAATTCCATGGCTTTATTGTAGCCAAACTTTAAACGTTCATGAACAGAACTATAAGGTAAATGAAAAGGAGTTCCTGGTGGTTATTATGTATGTAAGCAATTCCAGGTTTACATCCATGGAGTACACTTTACTGTAGTAACTGACCATGCCTCACTTTGTTGGTTAAAGAAACTAAATGAGCCAGAATAATGGTTGGCCCACTGGGCCTTAACATACAAGCCTACAAATTTTGAATTCAGCAGCAACCTAGCTTTAAGCATCAAAAGGCTGATGGGTTATCTTGACTACCTGCCATGGCCTTGGTGGCTGATGTGGCTGATAATTTATTTGATAAATTAATCCAACTATTATGGCAACGAACAGCAGAAGCTTACTAATTCTTAGAAAATGAATGATGAGACACGGTTGTTTAAAAAAGGGAAACTTTAATAAGGTACTGAATAATCTGCAATTTTGGATGCTCCAACAAACTGAGAGGATAATATTATTTTTGGGGTCTACAAGGTGACAAGGTACGGCGTCTAAGATAACATTTTATGAAACAACATTACTATTTAGAATCTAACATCGATGAATCCCCCCCTTTTTGGGACCATCTATTAAAAAAAATTACTATTTAGATCTATCTATTTTTGCATTCATGAGATTCTGTTGCAAAGAATGTCAAGTGGATATAACTTATTAAATGCGACCTCTTATCAGTTGGTTGAACCCAACTTTGCCTGGTATACTGTATCCATGGATGTTGTGGGGTCGTTGACCAACACTACTGGTCAATTCAGATATAATAGTCTTTATTGATTACCTCACAAAATGGATGGAGGCCAAAGCAGTCAAAAATTAGCTGCACAACTTTGCTAATTTAATTATAGAAGATATTATCTATTGCCATTGATGCCCTCAGTTTTTGTTGATGGATAACGGGACTAACTTTACGTCCTGGATGATTTTAAGCTCAGTGAATTGATGAGTATATGCAGGGTGTTGTCTACATTCTATCATCCTGAGACCAACAGCACCATCACACAAATAAAATGGTTCCCTCGCTGGGATTTTGTGTAAGATAATTACATCAAAGTCATCCATCTTGAACCTTTTCTTGCCTTCTGCCAATTCGCTTATAATATATCTTATCATTAAGCTTTGAGGCATTCCCCGTTTTCCTTACTTTATGGGAAGCAACCATTGGTTCCCTTAATTTTTATGCCCGTGTGTCAATCAAGAAGCCATAAATCCCACAAAATATTTGTAAATGCTGGTAAATACTTTATCCAACTACAAATTGCTACATTTTCCAATGCGCTAGATCAGAGAAAAACCCTTGTGAATGAGATAATGCAGACCACCACCGCTACCCCACTTTACTGTAGAAAAACCACTATGTATTACAATAATCATGGATTCAGACAAACTAGCAAGCTAGTACATATGGAAGTGGCTTTTCAAGGTCATTGAGAGGAAATCCATGAATGATTATACTCTGAATGATCCAGTAAAGGTCACCTCATTAACTGGGTGCATGCTAAGTTTTTAAAAAAATATCAGTGTAGGGTTGGGATAACAGGCCCAAGTTCTCAATAAGTTAGTTGACCCTTTCACATCTTTGCATCCCAAGTTTTGGTCAAATGGTGAGAACCGTTGTAAATAATTTGAACAACCATACGTGTGTTTTTATTTTTATATATCTATTCTTTTATTTATACAATGGGTAGATAGCATATTTAATTAGTCCATAGTAATTACTTTAGCGTGTGGTCCCTGCGTTTACATGTAGTAGCAAACTTATTGGTTTGCTATTTATTGAAACCCTAAATCCCTGCTCTAACATCTCTCATTCCCTTATTGTCAGCCATCAACACCATGGCCACAATCACTTATCATCTCCTATTTTTAACATATTATTTTAGATGCCTGTCACAATTCCAATATGACTGGACAATATTCGTGGGACAGCTAGGGAGGATTGGTAAGAATCCACAGAATATGATATCACTTACGATTTTTTGAGTGCCTTAAGACAAGGCGATATTGAGATATAACAGGTTTTTATTGGATCGCCTCTATATAAGGCAATAAGGTGTAAAGCAATGTCGACATTTGACAAATATGAAGTAAATTGCCTAAAATTAGGATGATAGAGGATTAGAGAATAACAAGCCAAATTTGAGGAGAATCAGAGGGAAATAATAGCCTAAGCTATGAGAGCAGTATCACCTGAAGCCGCTGTATATAAGCGAGATAGGCAATTGAGAGAAGTAAGTTGTTAATAGCAGAGAGAGAGTGGGACAGCGAAAGCTCGCTGTTTTTATTAAAATAAAAAAGAGTCGATTGGGGCAATTGCTCCTAATTTTAGTATATCTCCAAGTTTGTCCAAAAGACCAATGATCCCACCATTGTCCATCTGTTGCTCAGTGGGTTTGACCTGTACAAACAATACGGAGGATCCTAACAGTACCATCCAAATTAATAACAGTGGTGCTCACTACAGGGGGCTCATTGATCAACCACCAAACACTCTGGAACTCCAGTTGCCAGCCATGCCTTACCCAACCTGTGTTGCTGAGGAGCCCTCATGGAACAATGTACCAGCCAGATATGAGGAGCTTAAGCTTACCTTAAATGCAGTGCTCAAAAATCAAGATAAATCTTTTCAAACGAGACGCTTTCATGCATATGCTAGATAGTACAGTTAGCCAAATGCAAATCTTGGGACAAAAAAACTTAAAACTCGCCAACTAATTGAATGATACCACTGAAAGACTACAGTGCGCAGAGCAAAGACTAACCAATACTTCTTAGTCTTCTCGCTGGGACCATGATGACCATAAAGAGGGGGCATCATATGAGGAAGATTATGACGCTGATCGAAGCTACTACACCCAGGATGATAGTACCAGATACAAATATGAATCAGAATTTCACTTCCTTAAGTAATGGTGGTACTGCCCATGGCAGAAGGTCACACTACCCCTGAAGCGGCGTATATCCCAACTTCTACTGATCTGTCTTCTCATCGGGAAACCACTTTCAGATCTTGGCCCATTCCTCAGTATGGGCCAAAACCCCATGATTGGGATGAGGAGGTTAATATCAAAAAATTACCTCCATTTGACCGTAATGGGAATATTCATAGTTTCTTAAAACAGTTTGAGTTTTCAGCAGAAGGCGATCTTATAGATGGAAGGCTAAATTGTTAATATCTGCTTTGGATGTCAGGAGCACTGATCAGGTCACCTGTTATCTCCCAAGTAGCTTTGTCACCTATAGGGATATGAAGGATACCATACTCCGCCTGTTTGAGGGTACCTCAAGATGTCACAGCGGAAAGCAGAATTCTTAACAATTGGATTCCATCAAAACAAGACTCTCCTGGAGTTCTCTGATCAATTCACAACAGAAGCCCACGTGCTGATTGGGACAGGGTACTTAGCAGAAGCCGACGTGAGTATTGCTATGACCTCTGCAGTGAAGCCATATTGTAAGCTTCACAATGTCATTTCGCTGCTTCTGGATGATGACGTACCTCTGCTCAAGATTGTACAGTTTTTGCGTTGAATATCCCCTAACTTTCTGCTGCCAAATATGGAACAAAAGACTACTGCCGCTACTGCACCCTCTTATACAGGAGAACACTCTTGTCCAACCCCATCTCCATTTAGCGATCCTTGGCCGTTCTATAACTCTGCGCCTCGTCCTCAGCCAAATTATACTCAATAGTTTGATCAGCGTCAATGGGCTGGTCATGAAAACCGTCAGCAACCCAACTATTGGCCAGGGCCTAGCTATGCCAAATGTCAACAATCATCTTACTGACCTGGGGCTGGTTACGCTGAATGACCCCAAACTTTTTGATCTGGACCCTCTTATGATAATCAAGGACGTGGCTCTTATGGGGTTAACTGCTATGAATGCGGCTGCCCTGGTCATTTGGCCAAATTTGCCATAACCGCTGAGTGAACTATGTACACCAAGATCAATACAATCAGGGAAAAGATGGAGCAGAGTAGAGATGGGAACCTCTAACTCCTCAATACCAACTCAAAACGTCCCTGAATCAATAGTAGTATACCCTGCAGAAGTCACTCAGTATTATGACGGACTTTTATATCAGCAGCCATTTGGAGGAGTAAACGTAGTGACATGAGCTTAAGCCAAGGTGGCAGCAGAAGAAGAGCCCCTCAAACAACTGAAGCTGTATGCCTTTCAAATGCTTGATCAAGCTTCCTCGGACAAACTTGATTCCACCGCAGATGCTCCAACTCTGAAAGGAGTAAATGTCACCCTTCCAGCAGATTCCATTATCAAAGAATACCCCCAAGTCAGAGAGGGGATAAAGAGTTTTCTTGAAAAATAGAGCCCATAAATGTTCTCATATTAAACAGTCAATACTATTCTTATTCTGAGTGTACATACTGTGATATTTTTGTAGCAAAAAATAGGGTTCACGCTATATTAGATACTGGTGCTCCAGTCAACATAGTTTAAACTAAATCGATGGCAAAGTTGACGTTGAAATCTGATGTGGACCATCAAATGGTTTACAGAACTGCTGGAGCAGTAAGCACTGTCTCTGAGGGGACTTACAGTGCGCTACCTCTTAACTTTAGGTCCATTGTCATCGTAGCTCCAGCAATTGTGCTACTAAACAAAAACTATGAATTGCTAATCAGAACTGCTTTCCTGTGCCGTTTTAGGGCTTTCATTAATATGATGGAGGAGACCATCACCATTCTAAGTAAGCGGATCCCAATTTACTTTACCAATAGTGGAGTACCAAAGGATCTGGTGCATATGAGCCATATCAACCTTGCCTATAGTGACAGGGTGATGCCAGTTTGCTATCACCGACTAAAGTTCAAGACTCAGCCCCTTCCCCAGCAGATATCCAAATATCAAGGGATACCTCTTCGAGCAACAGGGCCCATATCTATACCTTCTGGCCATCAAGTCTCAGTGAACACTGAGCTAGAGGTGGAAGTGCCTAGTGGGCTTTATGGGGAAGTCATTGGGCTCTATCATCAAACGTGGTTTGAGCTGCATGTGGCTCCAGGGATTATACTTCCAGGACATAAAGAGATTCAGGTCTTGCTAGCAAACCTACAGAATGAACCAATGCAAATCCGCTGACACCAAATTGTAGCATATTTACATTTGATTCAAATAGACAGGTCCTTCAGGATCATGATTTTGGGTCGTTGGATGAATTAGGTCTACCAGTCAAGGCACTGACTGGCGTACTAATGGTGATACCACAAAGTAATCTAATAGGTCTATCAGAAGAACAAAAAGACCAAGCAATAGATTTTTTTAGAAGTATAAAGGAATTTTCTTGTTGACGATCATGATTTAGGGTGTGCTTAGGGGGTAGTCCATTGAGTAGACACAGGAGATCATCCCCCTTTAAGTTCTTAGATGATCCACTGATTAAGGGCATCTGAAGATGTTGTCACTGATGAACTTGACAAATTGCTAGAGCAAGGGATGCTTGAACCATCCAAAAGCCCATGGGCTTTGCCTGTTCTAATTGTAAAAAAAGAAGGATGGCACCAACTGCATAGTAATAGACTACCAGAAGCTCAACTATATTACAAAAAAGGACTCATACCCTTTGCCATGAATTGATGATGCTTTAGATTGGTTAGGGGGAGCCCGTTATTTTTCTGCAATGGACTTGATATCAGGTTACTGGCAAATTGATTTACCTGTGGTGGAATAAGAAAAATGTGCCGTAGTCACCTCCAAAGGCCTTTTTCAACCAATGCAGATGCCTCAAGGGCTGTGCAATGTCCCAGCCATGTTTCAGCGAGCCATGGATACTATTTTTTGTGACCAGAAACTGTAATGCATCCTTGTATACCTCGATAATATTAATGTTTTCTCTCAAACCTTTTCAGAGCATCTAAAGCACTTAGAAGCAGTATTCCACTGGCTGGCTGAGGCGAATATTAAAATTAAACATCAAAAATGTAACTTCTTCAGTGTTCAGCTGGAATACCTGGGGTTCGTGGTAGACTTTAAGGGGCTGAAACCACAGCCAGCTAAGGTAAAGGCCATCAGCAAAATGACCACTTTCAATAGTAAATGCAACATACAGGTTTTTTGGGAATGGTTGGTTACTACCAGTGCTTTACCCCTAATTTTAGCTGTATTGGGCTGCTATTCGAGATGTAAAAAAGGACACTGTGTTTGAATGGATGGAACGTCATCAATCCACTTTTGATACACTTTGTATGGCGTTGATCAGCGCACCAGTGCTATGATATCCAAACTTTGATAAGGAATTTATCGTTCAGATGGATGCGTCCCTTTCTGCTGTTGGGAAAGTACTTTCTCAGAAAGATGATGAGGGAGAGGAACATCCTGTAGCATACTGTAGTCGAAGTCTGAACTGTCACAAGTGTAATTATACTGTGACCAAGTGGGAGTGCCTAGCAGTGATCTATGCATATAAGCAATTCAGAGTCTATCTACATGGGGTAAAGTTTAAAGTCGTAACAGATCATGCGTCCTTATGCTGATTGCAGAACCTCAAAGAACCTGAAGGCTGTTTGGCTCGATGGGTTCTTAAATTTCAGGCTTTCAGCTTCAAGATTCTCCCTTGGCCAGTAGTAAAGCATCAGAACACTGACTGTTTATCTTGAATGCCAACTGTTGTGGTGACGGTGGACCTCAGCGACATAATGTACAATAAGATGCTCAGCGGAAAATATGATGATGAACTGGACCAAGTGATCAAAGTGTTAAACGAGATGCAAACGAATACCTTCCAACAGAATGGGAACTGTACAAGTGGATTGGCAATTCCACGGTGAATTTTCTACGTCCTTCAGCATGACCAGGAATTAGTATGAGCGCTCACAGGGCAGTCAGACATAGTGGGGTGTGCAAGACAATGGAGTTGTTATGCCCCTGGTACTTTTGGAAAGTATGAGCTTCAATGTGCTCAAAACTGTTTCCTGTTGCCATAAGTGCCAAGTGGATAAGTCATTCCACCGTAAGACTTCATACCAGTTAGTGAAACCACATTTTGCTTGGCATACAGTTTCTCTTGATGTTATTGCCCCTTGCCAACAGAAGCCAACTGGTGTAAGTACATTTTTGTGGCTATCAACCACTTAACCCGGTGGGTTGAAGTGAGGGCAAAATGAGACTTAGGGGCAGTTACTGTGGCCAATTTTGTGATGGAATGCATTATTCAGCAACATGGCTGCCCTCAGTTTATTCTCACTGATAATGGAACCAACTTCACCAAGCACATCCTACCCAAACTTAACGAGCTTATGGGAATCTGCGGGGTTCTTATGACCCCATACCACCCAACTCTAATGGAATGGTCAGGCAGGTGAATGGGACTCTGGTGAACATACTATTCAAATTAGTAATGGATCGACCTTCTGATTGGAGCTCTCTCCTTTCCACTGCCATGTTTGCCTATAACATTAGTTACCATTCTGCCACGGGAAAGAGTCCCTTCCAGCTACTATACTGTTGATACCCAGTTCTTACAGCGCTACTTTATTTATGTGTAGAAGACACTGGTGGACTGGAACCCCACCACTATTTGACTAACCTCATAAACATTTTAAACAAACTTCAAACTGAAGCATATTTCTTCAGCTTAGCCATGAGGATAAGGAATCAGGATGACAATCAGGTACATCATAGTGGGCTGGCGCCATTCAAGGAAGGTGATATGGTTCTCTTCCATGACCAGCATGGATTTGGACAGAAACACAAGCTGGCCAGTATTTGGATTGGTCTGTTCAAAGTTATAGAGAAAACTGGAGTTAACGCACATACCATCAAGTATCCTGCTAGTGGTCAGATCATTAACCAAGTATACATGAAGTTCCTCTGACCTTACAAACAATAGAAGCCTTATCATCCAGTCAAGGAGGGGTTATGTTATGATTCTGATATGACAGTAAAATACTCATGGGACAGCTAGGGTGTATTGGAAAGAATCCACAGAAAATGATATCACTTACAATTATTTGAGTGCCTCGAGACAAGGTAATATTGAAATAAAATGGGCTTTTATTGGATCGCCTCTATATAAAGCAATAAGGTGATAAGGTGACGTTGACATTTGACGAATACAAAGTAAATCGCCTACAATTAGGGCGATAGAGGATTAGAGAATAACAAGCCAAATTTGAAAAAAATTGGTGGAATAGAATAGCCTAAGCTATGAGAGCAGTATCATCTGAAGCCGTGTATATAAGCGAGATGGGCAATTGAGAGGTATAAGTTGTTAATAGCAGAGAGAGTGTGTGGGACAGCGAAAGATCGCTGTACTTATTAAAATAAAGCAAAAGAGTCGATTGGGGCAATTGCTCCTATTTTTAGTATATTTTCATGTGTTTCCAAAGGACTGACAATCCACACATCGTCCATCTGTTGCTCAGTGGGTTTGACCTGTACAAACAATATGGCAGATCCTAATGGTACCGGCTAAATTAATAACAATGCCCCTGTGCCAGTGTAAAATTATTGGTAATAGTCCTATATTTTTCATGGCTATCCACCAGTAATTTGACTGTATCTAGTAAATTGCTCCTTTTTTGTAAAAATGTCTCAAACCCTAACTAAACAAATTCTGACTCATTCTAAAGACTAAAATTTTAGTCTGTCATACTTGAGGGTTGCTTAGTAACCATGGAGAGCACCAGAGTGATCTCAGGTAGAGAAAGCATATCCAAGAAGGAATATCAAGGAAAAGGAGATTTTTTTCTTGAATAATAATGTCAGCCTATTTGTTCAATTATTTGAGAAAGCATGTGAGCCTCTGGCAGTCTCTGATAATCAGGATGCTCTCTTGTTTTCTTGAATAAAAACCCTATTGCTGAATATACTATTTCTTTTGTGAAATTTTTTTTAAAGTTATTGTCTTCAAATAGTCCTTTGTGTTGTTGGTGTAATAAGCTGTGCATTTGAAATATGACGCCCTAGCGCTTAATTTAACAACAAATACTTATAAAAAGAGGAATAAATATGAAAGTAGTTGCAACAAATTTAATCTAAAAACAAATATAATGGGCATACTGCAGTATTTATTTACTTAAAGTTCTTATGGGGAATCAGGTTTTTAGCTTTATAAATTGAACATAAAAATAGAGTAAAAAATCAGAAACTCTCTCTCCATGGCAATACCTCCTAGATATGCTTGCCAACTCCATGGATTTCATTGGTGCAACTAAGCAGCACTTGAGAATATTAGGATAGTTTCATAATACTCAAAATGGATGCAGGCAATGAATGATAGGGCTCAGGGCATATACATAATGATAGCACTCAATCCTTTTAAGCTAAGTCAAGGGCAAATAGATAAGTAAAATGATGATAAACCTATTGCCAAATATTTAAATGCAAGTGTGGGGAAAAAGTAGCTGATAGTAAATTAATAAAAATGTGACATTAAACTGGGGCCTTGGCCCAAGGTAATTGTTGTATTAGAGAATTTTGATTTGCACAAGTTTGGATTAAAATTTGATCTTTGTGCGTAGTTACTAGTAGTCCAAGCCTCAAAGGCGAGGTACACAATAGTAAATCATTAGTATCAATTAGAAAATACATATGAAAAGGTGGGTGTGAAGGCGAAAATATATATAAAATATAGTTTTATAAACTTTATGTTGGTGTAAAGGCCCATTTGATTATAACCTTTGTATATATAATTAGTAAGAATATAAAACTATATAAAGTAGTAATTATGTAGATGGCTGGGTAGACCAATTGTAAAAGTAGGTAGATAACTTACTTCATGTATTAATTAGTAAATTAGTAGTAATTTACTAGCTCAATATAGACGCTATATCCTTTGTATATGATATGTAAATTGCTTAGGCATACTATAGATAATCTTTGGGAACTTTTAAAGGTTAAAAAAAGTTATCCTGATTTATTTAGTCATTTTCATAACTTTATTTTAACTTAATTTTCTGCTTTTTATCTATATGTTACTTTAATTAGCGAAAAATTAATATCTATGTATTTCCTGTGTAGAAGCCAGTCCTTTGTTCTAAAACTAGGTATTAATATCATTAATTTTATTGCTTCTAAAGATAATTCAATATTGTATCTAAAATCTATTGTGGTTTCAACTTAAGATATAGCTTACAGATTTATTGTATATAATGGTTCACTTTGGTAATTAAAAAATTATGCAGACTATCACTTAGGCTACTGACTTCATATTGCATAAAGGTTAAGCCTAATGCTTTATTATGTACAAGATAGATATTATTTTTTATAGGCTATAGATCCTTAAAATAACTAAATCATGTTTAATGATAAATGATTTTATTAAAGATTTAATGCTGTGGAACCCAACTCAAATGGGGGCATCCACACAAATTCTTTATCTGAAGGTGGAGCCAAATAGAAAGTAAATAAAAAAATCTTTTATATAGTGCTTTTGCAGTTAGATCAAGAAGCCATAATGGATAGGGAAGGGGGATTGGGGATTTCTATCCATCATGGATCTAAGGGCATGCAGGAGAGTGGACATAATAGGAGTGAGGGCATCAGCAACATAGGGCTGGAGATAAAAAATTAAGTTCTATTAAAAAATCCTGTGTATACAGCACCTTAATATAATGAACCATATGGAACTCAGAATTTTTGATGCATTCCATTATATAAGGAAAGTATTTTATCTGTTAATGGGTTAGGGAAATTTGGGTTAAACAACGCCAAATTAGTGGCATTGGCACATGTGTGGCCCACAGCATATGTGAGATCATTGGTTTCATCCTGGATGTTAAATTTTGAGGATCACTTGCTTAATAATTTAGATCCTGCACGCTTAATCAGGATGAAGTTTGGACAAATGATCCTCAATTTTTCCAGTGGCTTATGGTCAATTTGACCGTTCAGAAACTCACTAGGCATATTCTATATAATCACATCTTTTAGTTAATTTTGGGCTTAATTTTCCCTTTGTAGTTGGAAACTTATTATGAGGCAGGCAAAGTTACAAGATATGGATTTGGTGCTTCCAGCTTGTTGACACTCTCCAGATAAAAGAATATGATAAAAACCAGGAAATAGATAAAACAAAATATATATTAACTAGATGATATTTATTTGATGATTATTCATTAGACCAGGCACCACTATCTATACCTCTAGGGCATATCCTGGCCACATTTGAGCACGTAAAATCAACAGGTTATTTTCCAACTCAGTTTGGCCCTTGAACTGATACAACTGAGACCTATTTCTAGGTTTATTGGTGGCAAATACTCTCAAAATTGGGAGTTTTTCAGGGTAAAAAGCATAATAAAAAACGTGCAAAATTTCCCTAGGATCCTCTTGATTTGAGTTTTGTCATACTGATAGTATAATACATCTTCTGTGAAATTTTTGCATTGAGTTGAAGTAGACGATGCACCCCTAATCAGGATGTCAGCAGACTTCTCTCAATAGCACCAGGTACTCCCATTTGGGCATTCCATGTATATATGCTATTGTGCTTATTATGAAGATTGACATACAAATTTCACCCTAGTAGTGGAAAATTGATTAAGTTTAACATCTTTTTGTCCATGGATTTGTAGACGTTATCTTTGGGTCAATCTCTAAAAAATTTTTATGCTGATTGAATATATTGGTCCCAATTATTCAGGACTAATTGCCAATACTTGTGAAGTGACAATTGAGCTGAATCTGCAAGGGTATTCGGCCCAAGATTTTGCTAAAAAGTCAGATTGAATTGACGTCAATATAATTGGCCCAAGCCATGTAATTCCAATAGGCTTTAAGTTAAGAATTAGAGTATTGGCTCAAGCATTGGGAAGACAATCAGCCCAATCTGTTGGTTGTTGAAGGGTTTATTTTTGGGTCACCACCAGAATCTGACATTGGACTTCATCAGAAAAGTCACATGGGAAATTTAAGCAAGTGATTTTGTTGTTGACCAGCTCCATGGCTGTGTAAGAGTCTTGGCATTGGGGAACTTTAGTGTGGGAGTGGCCGCATCCATGGCAAGCTGTTGGTGCATAAATTAGATTAGCAATTTTTGCAAGGGCGGAGATGGCGCAGGTATTAGGACTCAGAAGACTGAAAAAAATTTAGCAATTAAATTTAGAGTTAATGTTTTAAAGAAACCTTTATTGTCAACCTATTTAATAAGTGAACATGATCAAAATTGGTAACCGCATCCCAGCTATGGAAGCTGAATTTCTGGAAGCAGTAATGGTCGACCCATGAACTGTAGAAAAGGCAAACTGACAGGGGATTGAGCAGCAATTTGCTACTGATAAGTTCTAGATTTTTTATTGGATGGTGCATAGGTGCTGCACCCGCAGTGACTGATGGGGAGGGAGGATCAAATCTTACTAATAAATTCATTAAATATAGTGGCAGGACCAATGCTAGAGGGAGGAAGAGCAGAGGCCTCTACAGCGTCAGAGTAAGGAAATTTTAAATTCAAATGGTCAAGTATAAAGCACAAGGGTAAAACTGAGTGCCCATTCTTGACACAAGACCAGAATAGATGGTCAGGGGCAGAGAAGGTCACAGGGAAAGGGGAATTGTGAGATGGGTTACAGTGGAAGGAGAAGCATTTTTTTGAAGGCGTGAGGCCCTGTGAGGCAATTGTCTCATTGGGAACCACAAACTGGAGGAAGGGATCAGCAGTGTAAGTGGACAATCCCTAAAGTATCTCATGACAGAGATGGTTAAGAAAAATAGCATTGGAAAACCCAGCAAACTTAACCACCAGATTGGTGTATACTGACAACCAAGTTTAGGTGGTTGAAATTATTATATTTTTGTAAGATAATAGCATTGTCACTGCAACCATGGCCTGAGCTTCACTTGAGAAGTTCAGATCAAAATAAAATCAAAGAGTTGGAAGCCCATAAATCTGGCAAGTTTGTACACTGCCTGCTCCATCTCAATAATGGCAGCACTTTCATAAGGGAAGAGGTATCATACTGTCCCAAAAGTTGAAGCACAAGTTGCTCTGGGAGCACAAAAAAATCTAAGAACCACCTGGAAGCGCGTAAGGCCTTGAGATAGGTTCTGAGGAGGGAATTGACTAATGGGATTAAAAGCTAGCAGATCCAGCCTAGGCGTGCTTAGGTAGGAGCTGAAAATGCCAGATGATGGCGCACTACCACACACACAGGGGCATCAGGTGTCACAATTGGAATTGTCCCAGTTTTCAACTTGCCCTCCTACCTTAGGTTCGATGTAATTGAAACAATTGACACCAAATGTCCAGCGTGAGCTGGAACCTTGAAGTAGGCGCTAATGCCTCATGCAACTAACCCACTAAACCTCAGATTAGGGAAATTTGAAGTGAGACAAAGACAAAATAAGTAAGCAAGGTTAAAAACTGTACTTAATCTTATTTTATTATTATTGAATAAAGAGTTGTGGATGAACAGGATCTCAATAAACTGATGCCACAAACACAACAAGGAAAAAGACAGAGTAATCCAAAGGAGTGGGACCCTGAAAACCCAAGTTTTTATTAATGTGACAAACCTTTGTTGTGTCACAGATCATCAGGTAAGACAAGGTAAGGGCAGCCCCAAGACCACCAGAGGAACCCACACGAGAGTGGGAATTAAGAGAGAATTCCAAACAAAGTTTGGGATTAAATGGTCTTGATCTTAAAGGTCACCCTTCTGGGACCTCACCAAAACCATCTATTAAGCTCACAAGAGCCTAATCAGTAGTTCTATTAAGGAACAACTCAGCGCCTGAACCTGACAAACACTAAAAATCTTTTAAAATGAATTTGACTTGGGATTTAGAAAAATCTGAACCCAAGCCAAAGTGTAACAATCAGTTGAAACTGACCGTTATAGCAGGCGTCATATCCAGCAACATTCAAATACTTATTTTGGTTTATGGCAAGGATTGTTGTAACTTGATTTTTAAAGCAAATTATATTAATAAATACATTAATCAACGCAGAAAGAAAAAGCTCTTTGTTTTTTATATCACAGATAATTTCTTTGCTAAAGAACTTATAATATGCATATCTTACTTCTACTCTCAAATTTTATATTGGTTATAGCTTTTCTAACATAAACCCATCACTAAATTGCTATAGCTTTTTAAGTTAATACAATGTATATGTTTACTAGCTTTTCTTTCCAATAACAATCACTTTAGCTACTACAATTTGATTTGAACAGCAATTTTGATAATCACACAGGAGAGATGGGCGACTTTAATAATAAATCTAATACAACCTGGGTGAGCGTCACATCAAGCGGTGCGCTAAATGGTGCACCCTAGGGCAAGAAATGCCCTGGAGGGGGACCAGGAATCCAATCCGCCAAGAAACCACAAACTCGGACACCATCTGGGTTTATGATGTTTAATATAAAACAAGATCAGTATATGTACATCCAATGCAACCAACCCCTTTCAAAGGTGGAACATGGGCTCCGACTCTTCCTTGGGGGATGAGTCCCCGACCCTGTGGGAGAAAACATGTGAGGCACAGCCCTCCCTTTTCCCTCACGCGGTATATGTTGCCACCAACAACAGGGGCCGCGGCTGGATCAATATTTGTTTTGAAACAGCTGAAGAAGCGGAGGCCACAGCAAAAGTCTGCGTCAAAATTGCCCTCCCCGAGGGCAAAAATAGTGCACACTGTGCACACTAGATGGAACAAAGCAAAAACTCTTTTCATTTCATTTGACTCGCTCCCTACCAACCTTCCTCGGAAGGTAATCAAGGAGGAGCTCTGCAAAGGCCTCGTAGCCTATGGAGAAATTATGCAACTCAAATTACAAAGATTTCGCCTGATGCCCACCCTGTGCACAGGCAAAGCTATTGACATGATCAACCTGTTCCCCAAAGTGGAAGATGACTTATCAAGAATCCCCCACACAGCAGAGTTTCACTTTTCAGATGGGGGATAGTCATCTGCATTCTGAGTTACACCAGAATGTGCACCACCTATATTCAACCACTGTGGGTCATTAGGACACAAGGAACATGCATGCCCCGTGAAGGAGGGCTTAATGGAAGCAGACTACTGTGAGGAAGCCATGGACAAAAGTAATAAAAACTTCGCCAGAATGACCAATGGTCACCACCCATTCCGCTGGGGTGAAGATGAACTTTACTCCATTGTGGACCCAGTTACAAACAAAAAACGCAAAGTGGCACAAAAATCCCACAAGCGGGCAGTGGCCAAAGCAGCGGTGCATGTGGAATAATCCATTGACTCTGGAAAAATTTGGGAGGACATTTTGGATATACACTGAGCCAACCAATCAGAACAATATGCCTAGGTTGAAATTTTCACAGCAACTCGACTGAGTCACCAAGTGACATCAATAATGCACACATTGATGAACAATTCAGCTGCAATATGGACGAAAATGTGGTGCACAATTCTACAAATTTGAACCCAAAAATTACAGAACCCAATCAGCACCCCGCATTGAACCATCATGAGACATGTTCGGAAAAAGGTAATGCAAATCCAAAAAACTGCAATTCCCAAAAAAAATTGGGTTAGATCAAGGGAACTGATAATATCACTGAAAGAGTTGGAGTACAGATGCGGAGCATGGCCAAAATGAGCCATGGTGGGATAGGGCCAGAGGGTCCTCCCAACTGCTCCTGAGGCGCCGCGGGCACCTCAGTGTCAATAGGGATGCTAAACATCTCAGGAGCCAGGGCTCAAGCGTCCCAAGCCAAAAAGCTGGATTTCCTGCAAAAACCCCTTGTATACATCTTGGCCATCCAAGAAACCCACTGTTTCCAAGGGGAAGAAGGATCCTGGTCAGTCAGGGTCTCACCATCACAATCAGTATGTACGTCCCACTGTGGGGTGATCGTCCAAAATAACAAAAAATTTAAATTTACAAATTCATCTTCATACCTTCACAGTCGCATCTTGGAAAGCAACAATCACATGCCAAGAGGAAACAATCTTGATAGCATGCATCTATGCACCGTTCACTGCAAATGAGAGAAAACAATTTCTCAAAACTGTTCCAACTCTCACCCTCCCACCAGATACTATCCTGTTGGGCAACTTTAACTGCTGGGATAACCCCGACATGGACCGATGGCCTAACCCCAGGGGATACCCACTGGGGCACATCAAATTCTGCACAATGAAGGCATCCCTTGGCCTACAGGATGCCCTCCCCCCAGTTCACCACTCTTTCCCCACATGACATGGCCCAACATACGCGAGGGAGCGCTCATATCAATGAGCCGCATCAATCACATCCTTATCCCACAAATCCAACAATTAATATTTTCCAAACTTACACCAAAAAAGTAAATTTCTCCAACCACTGACTTGTTACAGTGCAGTTATCACCAACCCAAACCCACGCACAGGTATCACCTTGGAGAAAGCTTCACCCAGAAAACATAAAATTGCCTGAAATATCCAACTGGGTTGAACACAAGGTTACAAACCCAGAATTCACAGCCCCATTCACCTCAGATCCCATTGTAACATGGGCAAATTTTAAAAAGAAATTAATCAACAAAATCTGACATCTCGCATCACGTAAGTACACCACTGACACAGCCACAATCAAGTGTACCTTGGCGGAACTGGACCTACCTTGAGCTAAATATCCCGAGATCTGGCTATAGCCCCAACTGGGGATGCAAATGGGCGGATATATCCACCCAACTAAACACCCTCATCTTCAAACACCAACACAGAATCAAAGTATCAAACAAAGGTAAGTTCATAAAGGAAGGCGAAACCTGCTCGGCATATTTCCTCCACCAATTCCACTCCTGTGGCAACCATCCCGCATGCATACAGGTCCACAAGACTGACAGCACCGTGGCAACTGACTCTGAGGAGGTCAAGGCAGAAGTACACTGCTATTACACCAAATTATACCACAATATGCCGACAGACCCACAAAAAATCAAAAAATTTATACAAAACGCCAGGATACAAAGCACACCACCAAATTACAATGTTTTAAACCTAATTACACGGGAGGAGCTTTGGGATACAATCCGCGGTGCACTACATAGGAAATGCCTAGGGCCTGATGGGATACCCTACAAATTTTACAAAAAATATTTTCAACAAATTGCCCCCCTCCTATTGGCATCTATGAACTAGTGCTTACTGGAAACACGCCTCCTACCTGGTGGCCATGAATCATATGTCATAACCTTATATAAAAATGGTGACAAATTGGACCTGGCCAACTGGCGTCCAATCACACTATCTAATACTGACACAAAATTCTAACAAAAACTTTAGCAGCCAGATTAGGCGCAATTGCCTCTGACGTCCTGTCACCCAACCAGTTTGGGTTTATACCAGGGCGCTCAATCTGGAACAACATACACCCTGTTGCAAACATATGTCAGTCCAAAGCAACTGGAGCCCTAGTCTTCTTAGACCAGGAAAAAGGCATATGACCGCGTTAGCTGGCCATACCTAAAGGAATGCCTACAAGCTTTCAAACTCCCACCCAGATTCATAAACTGGGCGATTCTCCTCACAGAATCTGCAACCATGGCTGTATGTGGCCCTGGCTTCCTAACTAATAAGATCACACCACACAGAGGGCTCAAACAAGGGGACCCCTCAGCCCACTGCTGTATAATTTCAGTTTTGACCCACTCCTTCGCGTAACTGACTCACGCCTCATGGGCATAACTGTACAAGGCCAGACAACAGTCAAGATACTGGCCTTTGCGGATGACTGCGTGGCAGGTATAGCTAACAACAATGATGCCTGACATCTAGAATGCACCCTAGAGGAATACTCCATGGTGAGCAACGCATCGCTCAACAAAAGGAAAACAGAAATCATTCTCTTAGGCAAGTACACTAACAACTGGGCTACAACACCAGAACCTCATACCCCATATGAAGGAAAAACCCACTCATCTTACCCTTTGCATCACCTCCCACCACCATTCCTGTCTGCCACCTTGGGATATGGCTGGAAATAGGGGGATATGCCAATGAGACAATGGAAAGAAACATGCTACAACAGATATTCACCCGCGTTGCCTCCCTCAAGGAAAGATCCCCAGGACTAAAAGGGCGAGTAACAGTTGCTAGCTCACTCATCCTCCCAATACTATGGTACCCTGCCCACGCGATCGCCTTCTCACCTACCTTCATAACTTCAATCCGCGCGCTCATCCAGGGCTGGCTATGGCCCAGCTCCCACCCTCCCATACGGATGGAAACACTCTTTGGCCCACGCTCAAGCGGAGGCATGGGACTAATAGATTTTGTGAGCCACGCCAACCGCATCCTGGGAACCTGGATAAAGGAAGTCCATGCCCCAGACCTCCCACAACAACACTGGTCCAGGGCAGCAAGGACTAACTTCGCACAAGCGCTCAAATTAACCAACCCAGATAGCCCACCCAGACTACTATCATACCTTGCTAAACACCCTACCTCAACAGGTTCGCATGGAACCTCCACTCACTTCAAACGCATCCTCCAAATCATCCGCCACATGGGATAGACCATAGAGAACACAGGCACTGTGCAGGGAAGAGGATGACCCAGCCCCTCACTTCAAATTAAAAAATCCAGAAAACCACCCCCAGAGAGACATGCTTGCTACAACCCCAACCATTGCTAAAATAGAATACCTAAATGTGTTGGACATTCCCTATGACTTAACCACACAGAAGGCAGTGTGGAAAATGACGCACCACCCACTCCTGTAGCTGAGAATAAGAGCCAACGCCTGGCGCTGTCTGAGAAGGACCTATAGGATGGCGGACCGCTCCAAATCCCTCAACACAACCTGCGCAGTATGTGGAGGGGAGGCTCCCTACATCACCGCCTAGAAACATGCCCCCATCCAAAGCCATATGGAAGGAAGTCGCGCGCCTGCTTAAGATCCAAAACGAGCAGAAATTTTCTATATCAAAGAGTTTCCTTGCACTCCAGATTGAGTCACCAATCCCATCTACCCTCCGTTCCCTAATGATACCCATTGCAATGTGGACAATCCACACCATTGCCTTAGATGCGTTCAGGGGCACAGTCCCAACCATTCATAGGGTTATCAACAGGTTCCACGTCCACTTATTGGAGCACTTCCAAGCCTGGCTCTATGGATATATGAGGCCAGGGCAACAGGCGCTCATAGAATCGTGGTTCCCACTCTGGTTCCTACACACAGACCCCTTCCTTCATACCTGCTCCATAGCGGGGGAAACCCCCTCGGAGTAGTGCACCAACCCCCATAACTGGCAGTCCCGCTGGCAACAGGGGTAACTTGAGTACCCTGGGGTGCCTAATTTTATGTTTCTTCGTTTTACACACATATTTGGTAATGCCCATCCCCTGGTCGGCTTGCCTCAGTTAAATAACAATGTATATGTTTAAAGTCCTTGCCTTCTGCTATTAAGTGGACCAGGCCTTGCACCACTTCAAGGCTAAAAGGGGCATCAACTCCAAAGTCCTTAAATCTCACTAAGGTTATTGATCTAGGTCACACCCTAGATGGTAGATGGTTAGCTGCTGTCCCTCCCTATATGTTTTCCAATACCACAGCCTACACCTAGATCCAAACCTGTCATTGGTACTATGTCTGCAGAGAAAATTATATACAGAAGATCAAACAAATCAGTTTAGATGTGATATATTTTATCAAACTTGGAACAACAAGAACAATTTCCCTCTTAAACGGTTAGCACAACCTGAAGCTTTTCTTTATTGAAAAAATTGATAGCTGATGTCACCCCTGTAACAATTGAGATTCATCTCAATCGTAAATTTCAACTCAGAGTCAGATTTTCCAAATTTGAGTCAAATTTTTTTTAAGTTATTTTGGGGTTTGGTCATTTTGGGTGCTGGTTTGTGCCTCACCTGAATTATAGATTAGGCTTGTGTGAGCCTAATCAATAACTCAGATGAGGCCCCCAAAGAGCTGCCTTTATAAGGCGCGCCTGCCCATTACATAGTTCACTTTGGAATTTTCATTCTAACATGTCTCTTCCTGGGGACCATTGTTGTTTGCTCCCCAGACGAGCTCTGGTTGGTGGACACCTTCGTTTTTATGTCCTGGAATAGAAATAAAGGATGTTTCAGGGTTTGCATACCTCACATACATGTGGTCTTTTTTGGGTGTTTCTGTTTTGGGGAGGCTTTTGCATGATTGAGTCAGACCAACCACACAGAGAATTTACATAGTCAACCAATTAGAGGTGAATGTTTGGCTGCTTGTTGGTGCCCCAAGCCTCTCCTACTTGGTTAGGCTGATTTGGTTGCTTGTTGGTGCACCAAACAAATATGTAAAAATTATATGGCGATTGAAACTGGGGTTCTTTAAATTGTTACAATACCAGATTTAAATAAAATTATAAAATCAAGTTGCATATAAACAAAAATTAGATTTAAAAGGTAGGGAATGGGGATCAATTTCATAATCTAATTTCAAACTTGACAAAAGCAATTTGGACTTTTATTACTTAACAGAAATGCTTAATGATAGTTTATAAATGTCAACAGACATTTAAATAATTGGAGGTCAATTGAAACAATGAATTCAAACGTTACAAAATTAAATATTTAGCTTTTAAAACTTGCTTTTTACCGCTTAACATCACTTTCAAGTGATTTTGAAAAAAAGATTTTCCACCACCGCCTCACCGCATCAATTTCCCAATTTATGTCCTTAGAGCCACCATCTGCTGCCCAAGTGCAGGGCAGCGGGGTTTCACCCACTAGCATTTACCACACAGCAGGCAAATGCATGTGGACTGGATCATCCTGTAATGATTAACGATTGTTACATGAATCTCATAAGGTGGGAATAATGAGATTCATGTTTGTCAACAGTTGCAATTCCATTATTCTTAGTAGGATTTTCCTATTTAGGTCAATAATGGAATAATTAATTAAATTTAATAATTAAGTGTTTGTCCATCCTGAGGATTCCCCCATTTGCTGCTGAGTTGCTAGGGCCAATTCTGGAGGCTTTTGCACCCCTCATGACTGACAATTCATTTAGCCTTTTTTGGTAGTATTTCAATCTGAGGTCAGCCCCAATGGACCTCAGTATTGGAATTCTATTCTGACTTCGAGTTCACCTAATAAAGGCCACATTCACTAGACTTGCTTATTTACAATAATTTATATTATTTTATTTATTCAAGTTTGGGGGCGCGGATGGCGGGGCCATAGTAGGAGGAAGGGGATGGATGTGCCAGGATCCTTTTGAGAGTGGCCTTGCCCTGATGAGAGGGAAAGGAGCCAGAGTGGCCCAAGGTGACAGAGGCCAGTTGGCCGCGCCTTGGCCTGGTGACCTCAAGGCAACTGAGGGCGTAAGGGACGCACCTCAGCCCGGAGGCCCAAGGCAACAGAGGCCAGTACACCACACCTTGGCCCAGTGTACCTGGCAAGGTCACCCAATAGGACAAGACTCTTTGGGGTCAGTATGGCCAGATATGGGGGTGGATTTTAGGGCCAGTGGCGGGCTGGGCCTTGGGAGCCCAGTTTGTTACAATATTCCAATAGTCACCTTTTCTTCGGTGGGCTGTGGTTACCAGCCAGCCTGTAAGATGGGCCACAGTCAATGTCCCAAGCATTGCCATGGTTCATCGATCCTTTTGTGAGTTTTGTGGGGCCTTCCCACAAAGGGGATGGGGAGCTTGGGGGGTGGGCCAGACTTCTGGCGGTTGATGGCCTTTTGTGACCGCCAGGAGACCTCCAGAGAACCCATTGATTTGATCCAGGGGCTCTGGACTTCCGGGTCAATTCCCCCAAATTGCTTGCAGAAAAAGGTCCTCTATCAGCTAGGTTGTTGGTCGCTGCTTGCCTGCTCTGCCAGTTTGGATTGGGATCCACCAGGTTTTTATAGAAGGGTAATTTAACAATTGACAATTGTTACATGGATCTCATAAGGTGGAAATTATGAAATTTGTGTGCCTCAATAGTTGCAATTCCATTATTCTGAGTAGGATTTTCCTATTCAGGTCAATAATGGAATAATTAATTAAATTTAATAGTTAAGTGGTTGTCCGTCCTGAGGATTCCCCCATTCACTGCCAAGTTGTTAGGGCCAATTCTGGAGGCTTTTGCGCCCCTCATGACCAACAATTCATTTAGCCTTTTTTTGTAGTATTTCAATCTGAGGTCAGCCCCGATGGACCTCAGTATTGGAATTCTATTCTGACTTTGCGTTCACCTAATAAAGGCCGCATTCACTAGACTTGCTTATTTATTATAATTTATATTGTTTTATTTAATCAAGGTTGGGGGCGCGGATGGTGGGGCCATAGGAGGAGGAGGAAGGGGGTGGACGCACTGGGATCCTTTTGAAAGTGGCCTTGCCCTGGTGAGAGGGGAAGGAGCCAGAGTGGCCCAAGGTATCAGAGGCCAGTTGGCTGCACCTCAGCCCAGTGACCCTGAGGCAACTGAGGGCGTAAGGGATGCACCTTGGCCCAGTGTACCTGGCAAGGTCACCCAATAGGACAGGACTCTTTGGGGTCAGTATGGCCAGATATGGGGGTGGATGTTAGGGCTGGTGGTGGGCTGGGCCTTGGGAGCCTAGTTCGTTACACATCCAGTCTGCCACTTACATCTGGACGCTATGTCCCTCTAAGGGACTTAGCATTCCACCTTGAAAAAGTCTACCCAACCCACCCCCAGCCCTTAGCCCTACCTTGATCCAATATCCACTTTTGCCTCTGAGTCAGATATGGACATCTCTTCCCATATACTGACAAAATGATAATTGAGCTGGCAACTGCCACCACCGCACTGGAAGGATTTATAGACTTCCACCCTTATAAGGGCTATTTTAATATAGGTTCCTCACTGAAGAGGATGCAGCCACCACAGCATCTATGCCCTTAATATACAAAAACACCTCCATTACCACCACCCAAACATGTCTCCCAGATGATACCACACTTGTGGTAACCTTTGCAAACCTCCCCTCACACATTCCTCTTAAACACTTTATGAGGAGTTGATGTCAGGGCTGTCCACTTATGGCAAACTCCCATCATCCAATATATTGTCCCAAGTGGTGCTGAAAGCCTTGCAGCACCTCAGGAAATGGCCATCATTACCTTACCAGCTGAACATGGCCCAACACATCCACCATGTGCCTATATCCCATCTGCACCTGACCATTTCTTTTAGGCTCACATTGACAACAGTTGCACAATTTGCCCCCTCTGCCATGAGTTGGACCAAACAAAAAACATGTCAATACAATTCAAACCCTGCAACCATGGCCAACTCCACCCATGAGGCCACACCAACAGTGTTTGAGTGGGAATTTTAGCTGCCCCCTTCAGGTTGTGCACCTGATGAATCAGCAGCAAAATCAAGCAACCCAAATCCAAGCCAACCAATTTACACTCATGTCAACCAATTGGGAGCAGGTTTGGACCCATTTTCAATCCAAAAATTCCCCCACCTCAAAACTTACCCAACCATAACCACCTATCACCAAAGCTTCCCAAGTAACCAAAATCCCTGGAACTTATTGGATGAAGTGACCAAATCTGGTGAAATTGTCCCATTACCAGGTTATCCAATTGATTTATTATCTTATCTGAATTAATACTTTGATGCCTCATCCCTGACAAACCAATATGTCCTCAAACCCAATGCTACCCCTTTCCAAAACAACCACCAGCTTGCTGAGGTCATGGTGGCCTCACCCAAAAATTTCTGTCTTTGCAGAACCTTGGGAAAATCTGTCACAGAATTTAAAAAAGGACTGCACCCCTTGTTCCCCCTGATTTCCCTCCTATTGCAAAAGAGGAAATCAAACGCCTCCATGAAACTTCCACCACCGCTGCCAGACATGTCACTGAACAGCAGATTTCTCCCCATCTACACATCACCAGAGCTAACATTGCAAAATTAGTCCAACTTCCCAATGCCTGCATCCAAGCTGAACACCATGTTGCTGAACTCATAGAGGCTTTGATCCAGGCCCAAATTGTCAACCTCAACAATCATCTACTTCACCTTGACCCTCATCCCATGGATGCCCCAACCCCCTTGCTATCATTATTGATCTGATTCTTCAATGCTGAACCCAATGATGATCCACCTGAACCCCATCCCCCTCCACCATGGTGGGATAAGCGGCTCACCACTGTGCCAATTGGTAGGTTGTTTTCTCATTTCTTTTGTGTTTCCCGCTGCTCATTAAGGGTGGTCAGTTCATGTTGTTTGGTTAGTTTAGTTTTGGAGTTTCTGTTTTGGTATTTTCCGCCCCCTGGTTGGCTTGCCTCAGTTAAAAAAAGCTTTTAAAACTTTCATTATGGATTTGATAATAGTTTTAATAGCCTACCATCTTTTCACAGTATAAGCCCTTCCCCACACGTCTAGCTATAAACCCTAGCACCCTGCTAATGGTAGGGTGTTGGGTTATCATTGTTATTTCCTATTTTATAAAAATAATTTCCTAGATTTGAAAGTTTTAAGCTTTTAAAATATTGGAAATTTTCTCTTGGAATAATATGAGATTTAAGGAGAACCTTAAGTTGTTGCAAGTTGTTGTAAGAGCAATGAACAAGATATAATATGCAAAGCCTGTCAAGGAGGTTATAGTGCAGATTCACTTAAGAGCCCATCAACCCTTCTTCATTCCACATTAAGTGAAAACCTCACTCTTCAAAACAAATTTATTATCATATTATAGGTGTAGAGATGCCTTGGTGTTTATGGCTCCTACTGATAGTTATAAGGCATCCTAGTCTGGATCCCATTCTTCTATTGCTGTGCTACATAACAAACAATATGGTTTTCAAATTATATTATAGTATATAAGTCATGTGAATCTGTTAAAAGATAATATTTAGGATCCCAAAAATCATATCTATAGCTGAGGTCAATGGAATTTGTTCTTTTAATATCTAGGTGCTACCTTTGCTTCAGGGGAGATTATAGAAAAATAATATTTGTTATCTAAAATTTACTTTGGTATAAACTTAATAATAGTTTTATTGGGTAGCTTGTACATCTCTTAAGAAATTTGGGCATATATGGCATTGTTAGTCATGTTCATGATTAATAAGTTATATGGAATCTATAGTCATATGATTAAGTTAATGCTCGATGTAAGAGCGCTAATATAGAACTGTTTGTGTATTTCATGTCTAGCTTTATGAAGCTTTAAAAGAAATAAAACATATCTGAGGTGGGTCAACCTTAGGTAAATATTATGCCATGGTTTATATTTTATGTGTGGGAGGCTCATACCTTTGTAAAACTGGTTAATGGCAGAAAATCTCCTACTAGACCATCTATTCTCAGATCTATACTAAGAGGCTTAGAACTTTTTATGCCTTTAATAACTTCTTTTAAAGTGATAGTTATATGTAATGCCTATAAGCTTAGTATAAAGATGAGAATATTATTAATATTATTTAAGCATTTCCTTGATGCTTGAATTAATCTTATATCAAACAAGCTTTTACTAAGGTTTTTCAGCTTAGCAGATATTAAAGTATTTATGATCAATTCAAAATAAATTGAAGTAAAAAAATATAAGTTATAATGTTATAGCTTAAAAGCCTTGAGACAGCTATAGATTGATCTCATTTTATGTTAGCTTAATTGATGCAAAGCTTTTTTGAACCTGCATTTACCATAACTTGTTTAGTACATTCTAAATTAAATAATTTAAATAGCTTATCCTACGCCCATAACAGAGAAAGCTTCTCATAAGGCTATTTGCTAACAGGTTGATCCTGAGCCATATCTGCTATTAACCCTTTGCACTTGAGGCTATTTTTGCGTGGACAAACCAGTAACTCAAGATGTTCACAGCATTTTTGGTGAATTTCTTACCCTTAACTTAAAATTATTACATATACAAATTAACCCTTTGCACTCAAGAGGTGACTTTCACTCACCACATGATTTGATACTGCACCTCGAGAGGTGACTCACTCACCACTTGTTTTGATGCAGAAACTCAATGCATGGCAATGTCTGTTTATATTTAAGTGGTGAGCGAGAGTCACCTCTCAAGTTGCAGCATCAAATCATGTGTTGAGTGAGAGTCACCTCTTGTGTGCAAAGGGTTAACCCTTTCAATGATTTTCAAAAAAAATCTGCTGTTTTTGGCCCTTAAATTTGGTAAAAATTTCTTAACCGACATCCAAGTTTTTAATTATTTTGGTCCTTGTCTGTAACACAAATATTTGATAAAAGTTTAAATAAATATATGTAATTCTCATTTTTTGGGCACATTTATGCGTTTTTAGATTTACACAACCCTCCTTTTTTGGACAGTTATATGCGTTTTTAGATTTACACAAACCCTATTTTTTGGACGCATATATGCATCAAATCAGTGAAAGGGTTTATAAGATGTATTAAATTGATAGCTTTTTTAACAATTTTATATTAAAAAACTTTCTAAATCAAATCATACTACTTTTCTACATATGACAAAAAAGAATGCTACACTTTTAATCTTTATAGAAATATATAAACCCATTCTCTATCTAATCTCTTAGGTCTACTTCACATGTAGATATCTATAATAAGATAAAATCAAAAAAGAACCTGTATATGTTATTTGTTTAAATGCTAAAATTTTAATCTATTGAAATCTATACATTAATTACTTTACTAGCTATAGAGTTGATAGCCTAATAGATGGTAAGCTTAGCTACCTCATTATAAGCACAAGTCATTTGCTTATCCATATTTAGTGTTGGGGTTGTGACTTTCAACTGAAAAGTGTATAATTGATTATTAAAGCTATACGCCCATTTTCTTTATTATTGCTTTCTTCACTTTAGTAATGGCCTTCTAGGTAAACCTAAAAGGTAGTAGATTTATTACTCAAAAATTTTATTGAAATTTTGTTGACCGCTGTTATTGATTTTTAATTTTTGTTTGACAAATGTTATTAACCTGCATTAAAAGGTAAATTTTAACTACCAATCAATTAGCATAATATGAATATTCTTAAGCTAATTTTCTTGATAATTCTACGGTCATGTATCTCCTGCAAGCATTTAAATTTACCTTTAATACTATTGTCGCAAAATCTTTTACTTCTCACCAGCAACTGGTCCATTGTTTAAAAACCTTCTGCCAAAGCTGTAAGATTCAACTTATAATTTTAGTATGCTTAAAACATCCAAGTTAATCTTTTACTAACCCTAGAAAGATAACCATTTGTAAATATTACAAATCACTGAGCAAATTGGCACATTTTTAGCGTGCATGCGCTAGAGGGTTGACACATACAGTTTTTTCATCACATACTATAAGCAATTGGTTCAAAGTGTTGTGAAATGATATTTACTTCTACTTTTTGCTGCACTGGTACCCTATTTGTAATTGTTATGATAGGTTAGCATTTGCACATTAAAATTATAATATTTACAAATGGTTCGTTTTCATGTAAATTGAAAACAAGGTTATCTCTCTAGGTTAAAGCCCATAAGTAGTTTAAGTGTTAGTAAACAGGGTTGGCTGACAGTTTTTAATTAACGCATATCACAAATAAGCAGTGGTTGCTTACTTATTTGCCAATAGTAAAGCCATCCATTAAGCATGTTCCTCACAATAGCTAAATAGGTTCTTATAAAAAAGTTCTCCCAGTACCCCGTCAGCTGAAAGCAACTTGTAAATTGCTAAATATAGTGGGTTCTCATAAATGAAACTAAACCAACGTTTATGCCAAAGTTTACCTTAATGAAATAATTTTGCTTAGAATACAGCTTATAAAAAGTCGCTTTAAAGCGAAGCTTAAAAAATTTCCTAAAATTTTCGAAAATAAACGTTGTCGCAGCACTTATGTCAAGTATTACCAACACATGATAGACCCTCAGAACCAGATAAACAATACGCGCCAAATATAACTTTAGCTATATCCCATCCGAATTTGATACTAAACGGCATTAAAAAAGCAAAACATGACAATTTTAAAACGTTATAAAGCAAGACCGTAGCTTTTCCACCCTCAAAAATACCAGAATGACTTGATCCAATAACTAGAAAAGCATTTGAAAAATATAGAAGGTGAAAAAGACTGTTTATAACGAGCTCTGTTTTTAAATAATCAACCCTAAAAAGAGACACGAATTTATTGCGGTCATAGTGCAAGAAAATAGTCGGTAAAATATTCCAAATAAAAAAGATTAATGAATTCTAAAACACCATCAACCCTAGATCGTAAAGTATATCCTCAATCGGTAACTACAATTGGCTACTATACTTCTCATTGTTTTCTCTTTGGATCGTTTGTAGCCCCAGCAGAAAAGATTGCGATGGCAGCCATAGATCCCAAAGTGATTGCTTGGGCGTATACTCTTGCCTCAACCAGTTTTTGAGGAATGGTTAAATATCTTTTAAAGATGAGTCATGTAAAATAGAAGCCCTTGCCTTTTGCGGTATAGGTGAAGGCCCGCCAGTGACATGCCACCTACCCAGGAAGCAGCCACAATATGATAACGGTAATCTGAGAATAGAAATTTTTTGCCCGGATAAGAGAAGGTTGCTCAGCACTTTCCACAATTTTCTTCTCGGCAAGTTGAGAGGAATACTGCGCTCTATCGTATTCTATCAAGGCATGTTCGCCACAGATTACAAAACCAGCAGTTAAGGCTAAAAATAAATAAGAAGGATAGAATAAAATGCTCACATGATGTCACGAAAAAGGCCTTAAAAGGGAGAGTGAATGACTTTCCAAACCGTGTATAACGGTGTAGAAAAAAGGTAGCCCCTAAAGCTGCTGCGGCACATCCAATAGCTCCTTTAACCCCGTTGTAAAAAAAGACCTTGTTGGCGTCGTCCAACTCGCTTTGAGTCAGTATTTTCATGCTATCTGCTTCAAATACAAGGTTCTTTATGAGTTTGGATTCTAGTTTTATAAATTGGGTAAACTGAGCTTTATTCACATTGGCGGGTTATTCCAAAAGTTGTCAGAAATGGTAATCCATCAAGTTTAATACCTCGAGTGAATCAAGTTATTTAATTCGTCTAATAGCTCATATGAGAACTATTTTGAGCTTAAAATGACATAGCTGACTTCAATATCAACTAATAGAAAAGTGGGGAATAGATCATCAAAGCGCTCCCAACTCCTTTTTCATTTTGGCAGGAAAGAGAGATAAACCTAATAGCCAATTATAAACTGTTACGTCTAATATTTTGGCATCGAGGCAACGTTAAATCATACTAGTTTTACCGAGCTAAATTATCAAAACATGATTCAATCTTAGTTTATAATGTCGTAAAAGTGAGATCTGATTTTTCAAGATGGGTTAAATCTTGTACCAATGATATCAGATAATCTGTAGTCAGTAGTTTAAGGAACTCACTGGATACTTCTGAAAACCATCCAATTTCCTCAGTAACTGTATACAAACAGAAAGCTGAATAAAGAAGACTCAGAATCAATACCAAAAAACTTGCATTGTATTCTAATCTAGAGCAAGTTTTTACTTTTTATTTTATTCGAGGTGGGCCGACCTGGGGACGATACCGCACCTATTAAGGGAAATCGAATGAATGGGAAAGGAGGATAAAATCCGGAAACCCTCCATGCGCAGCGTATGATAGGCCAGGAACTCCATGGACCGCCTTTGCTATTCGCTATCTCGGTTTGGGGCATTGATGCGCAAAGCCAACACAGTCATAATCGTCCCCTACCCAAAGTTCCAGTACCGGAATCGAATTAGGGGAGGCAGCGGTAGAGGTCCCTATTCTACCACTTGGGTTCCTCCCCTTTAGAGCAAGTTTTTACACTTGCTTTAAAATAAAGATTTAGAAGGGCAATCACAAACCATAGGTGGGAATAGAAAAAAATGGAGTTCTATTAAGAGTTTTCATTTATATTATAACTAAATTTCACACTTCTAAATTTCTAAAGATATTTGTACTTTTTTAATAATTTATATAGATAATTTACCAGGGTGGTTAGCCTTGCAGGGTACCTTTCTCTTGTGAAGCTCACTTTTACATTCAAAAGTGACCAGTGCAAGACTAGAGAGAACATCCCACCTGCTAGTGAGATACTGCACCTATAGTGCAGTACCCCACAGCCAACCACTTAGCACAAGTAGGTCCTTTTGCCTATCTGTGCTAAGCACAAAGAAATGGATAGCTTTCTCATGCTAAATATGCTATTAATTAAAAAATATGCCAAAATGGACATAGTACCATCTGGATAACTTCCTGGTGACACAGGCCAATGCTTGATGGACAACAATAACTGCTCAACCAATAACAAATTGGTGACAATACACATGACAAAAGATACTCAAATAAACTCAAGAACCCAGCAATAAGTGAAGTAAATGCAACCAACTCCACAGGATTGGTTTTTGCTGCAAACTATATGATTGACAACACCCTCAGAGTGCATGAAGCAATACCAAGGACTGCAGTGTTGGGACATTCCATACTAAACCTCAACTAGGGAAGGGGATTGGGCCTTTCAGGAATTCTTTTCAAAAAATATCAATGAAGTATTGGTTGAATTGGAGTCCAAAACCAAATCAACCAGCAAAAGTGAAGGGCCCTAATCAGCAGTGCAACACCAAAAAAAGTTTTTGACTGGGATGGAAAAACTCTTCAATGACACTTGCCTTGATCACTCAAAGAAAATATTAGAGACCATTCCCAACAAAGACCAGTCAGGGGGAGGATGATTCTCAACTATAATCAAACTGCAAAATTGAGTGAACCATTGGGGACAATCCCCAACCAATTATTGGAGACAATCCCTGACAAATCCCAGTTGATATAGGGGGGTAAAATCAGCCTAAAATTGATCTGCAAGACCAAGCAAGCTACTGGGGATCATCACTGATGGGGATGAAGGAGTATTTGGAACCAAATCTGAAGGATTGGAGCCTGGGAAAGTTCATACAAAAAAAAAAAGTGTAGCCAGAAGGGGCTGAAACACCAACCACAGTCAAGTTATTAACAAGTGCCCCAGTGAAGTATACTTCTATCCAGAAGGATATATTAGCATATTGTGGCATGTCCTCCCACAATATTAAGCAATGGGATACACTGCAGTTTCCATACTCAATGGCATGCAGTGGATCTCAAAAAATATTACACCCACCATCACATCCATCTGGCGGGACCATAAATTTTCTGCCAGGGCTGCCAAGAGCTAGCTCAACACCCAGATATTGCTTGACATGACTCTGTTTTTCAAATCGTCACAGATACAAACTGAGGATACCCTGGAATAGATGAAACTCCCCCTCAAACACAAATTAGTCAAAGATGCCATTTGGGAAGATTTGATGCTGGTGGATACAAAGGCATGGATGGTGTCCAGAATTGACCACCTTAATACAATGGAGTATAATAAGGCTGGCATACCAGTGAAATTTGCCCAGGCCATTGGGAGCTCAGGTCTTACCTCAATGGAATTAATTAATTATATGAAAAGGTTCCCAAATTTTTCAATCACCTTTGAATGGGCTCAATATACCATTCCAGTCTATACCACTCTGGAATGGTACAATACCATATTCTTTCCAGAGGATGCACTTCCAGGAATTGTGGCCAGTTTTAAGGCTACCAAAGCCTTACAATGGTCATATACCCATATCCCTCCAGCCATGCATCTGACTTGATGAAGGCGGGCTGGACAAAGAAGAAAGTAGTGGAGTGGGGCCCTTCTAGGATGGTTGCTGGAAGAGGCCATCAACTGGTCCACCAATGGGTTCACCCCATTGGAAATGAAGTACTAGTTCCGCATGGGGGACAGTATTGATCAATTTTGAGAAAGGTGGATCTGGGAGTGACAAAGCTGATCCACAAAATTCTCTTTGCTAGATGTTCCCTATCACAAAATTGAAACTTTGATGTGATGTTGCCACACTGGCCAAAGCTGCAGTCTGGAGTTCCACAGGGTTCACCCCCATGTCAGCTCAACTGTGGATGGAACATCAGATTTCACCACAGGTGGCAACAGCGATGAAAGGGGTTATAACTGCTAATCTGTTCCAGAAATGGCTTAAAGCAGGAATCCAAATCAAAACCGTCTGGGACTGAAAACAATCCTTTCTGGAACCATCGGTATCTGCTCCATATGCTGCCAAAGGATTCACCTCATCTGAAGCCTTCTAATGGTGCAAAGTGGGAGTACTGGCTGCCATGGTACCATTTTTACAGATGCCGGATGGAACAGTGTAATGGTAAGGGACTGGTTCCAGCGTAGTTCAGTTATGCTGGAAGACCTCCAAAAGTACCTGCTCCCAACGTTCAGGCTGGAATCAGCCCTCCTATTGTACCAACTGGGATTTTCACTGACAGATGCCCTTGAATGGCAGAACCTAGAGATCAGCACACAAATGGCCAGAGCATTAACCAATGAGGAATTAGCATATGCCAGAATGAGGCATTCCTCTAATTTGGGGGCTTTAGCCTTGACAAATTGGTAAGTTGGATAATGAAAGAGAAGACCCAACTGAGGTACCCAAGCCAAATCCAAAATCCAAGTCATACAGTGCAGTGGCAGCTCAAACTGACAAAAACACATGGAACAGGGCGGGGAGCCATATTGAATACATCTGCAAACTGATCAACGGCGGCTTCATGGACTGCCAGGTGCCCAAATTGAATTTGAAGGATGCAATCCAAATCTTATTGCAGCTGGTGGAGGTGGAGGAGTGGTCTGACTTGATAATGTTAATTTATCAAGAACTTGATGAGGTGCTGACAGGAGGGATTTTGACCACCATTGGGTACCAGAATGGGGCTACTTTGACATAGCAATCACAGGCAAACTAGATAAAAAACTCCTCAAGATCAGTATCAAATATATGGAGTTTACTCATAAACAGAACCATTTAGATACGCAAAACAGACTGCACAATGGGTGACATTCCAAAATCTCCTTGCTGATTGAGAGAGGGAATGAGTGAATGAAATGATCCATATTGGACTATTGTATCATAGAGAAGTACAATTATTTTAGCAAGCTGGTGGCGATTCTATTGCAAAATGCCTTCACCTTTAAACCATTGAAGCGCTCTACAAACTGGCGCCATGGATGAAACTGAACAATATCTCCCTACTCCATTTTATCTACCTGCCAAGTTTAAGTAGAGATTTATACATTGAGCAAGAGGATGAAAAACAAGTGTGCCAGTCCTGCTACCAGACTAGCCACACAATGGCCCAATGCTACCATCAAAAAGGGAAGAACCCTCACAAGTACAAATATAACCCTGTCAGTGAGGTCACAAAAAGTTGGGAAAAAACCTTCTTTCAACCAAAGGCCAAGGAATGGATTCCGCATAACCTAACAGAGGTCACAGATCTGAAGTGCCAACAACAGGAGTTGGACTTTGCCCATAGCGAAGCATGGGAGCGAGATGTGGCCAAAAGCCCCAAAGTGGATGACAAGCCCTTCATGAACCTAAATCCCAAATCCTACAAAATGGACAAAGGAATGAGCCAAACCAATTGCACCACACCCATCCCAGGCAGAGTGGACAATCTGGAATTAGAACATTGACAGAAGGCAAACCCCAAAAAATCCCCCAAAAGGGACGGTCAGCACAAGAATCTGATACATCAAAATCAAAGCCCAATAAGTCAACTCAGAAATTGTCAGCAAATAAACCTGAGGAGATGCCAAACAAACAACTGTGTCACTGAAGTTGGCAAAGTTGACAGATCAAAACCTGACAAATAACTAGTTCCATCAAATAACCTAATGACAGGGCGGGAAACCAATTGACGGTTGAGGGGGAATTTACTGCACCACCATTAGGGACAAAGGAGCCCCTGGAGCTGGTAATAAAACCATCCTCATTATCCACCAAAAGGGAGATGTGTCAGTAGAGTGTCCATAACTCTCCAAAACACTGCGTGGTTGTGCTCAGTGCACATGACCAACGCAAGGGAACTAGTAATCGTTATTAATATGAAAATAGCCCAGAAGAGGGTGCTTGAGCAATAGAGAATTAGGGCAAGGGTGTTGAACAATGTGAAAATAATGATAATTCAGGCAAGCTTCAAAACTTGGCAGTGGACCAAAGGGTATTGAATAACAGAGTTTGATACAGTGTTAGAGTGCACTGGTGACCAGGTTTGGAAGGAACCTGGTAGAACCAGTGGTATACCTGAGGTTGTGATGATTTTAAATAAAACAAAATGGCTAACACTTCACAAGACTTTCTTGATGAGGTCCGCGCACAGGTGCGCCCAAGTCCACATACTGAAAAAACTTAAAATGAATATGGGGTTTATTTGGAAAAGATAAACAATGAGGAACGTTGGTCCCGAGCAAACATACTTAACAATCTTGGGGAAATTCTGGGTCAGTGGAAGTAGTCCCAAGCCTTGGTGCTCCAATAGGCACATGCTTCCATCTGAAAGGGTAGAAAACTTTAAAACTGTCCTCACTCTAGTGATTGATTGAAGTTGTATCCAACCCAAGCTCATAATTTCATAAATGCAATGGGTTTCAAATCCCTATTCCCCAATTAATGGGATTGTCCCATCGTCATTCATTAAATAGCTTGTCCACTTTAACGCCTGAGCTGAAACAAGGGGCTGGGCATTCTACACCTCACTTGTACCAACCTGGGAATATTTGGCTTGTACTCAGCGTTGGTTCAAGGTGTGCTTGAGGTCATGAAGAGCCTGAAGTTTAACCTTCTGAACCTCCTTGTGGGATCCGCTAATGGATGCCACAAATAATTTAAGAAAGTGAAATATTTACTCCTTAATAAAAGTATAAAATAATACTTATTATGGTTTTTGATGTTTTTTATTGTATAGGCAGGGTAAAACCAGAAAAGGTCCTTTTCTCAATAAAAGTTTTTCCTATTTAAACTAGTTCAGATTTCAAAACCATCGATATTTGAGGCAAAAGAATACAAAGCTCAGTCCTTCAAATTAGGGAATATAGGTTTTTGGCCTATCAGATCGAAGATAAATTTTTTTTGGGGCAAAACTGACCCGTGTGGTAACAATTTGATGTATTGTATCCAATCACTTTCAAGTAAAATTTTTACCTCAGCGGTGAGCTGACTCATATGGTAATGATTGGCTAATCCTTACCCTATCATCGTTGAGTAGAATCGTCACACCTTGGGAGGGCTCAGATCCAAGTGGTAATGATTTGTTCATTCGCACCCAATCATCAATGGGTAAAATCTTTTTACCTCGTGGAGGTTCAGATCTGTGCGTTACTGAACACTTCAGATTTGGCCGAGAAGTTGGAGTAATCCTATTTTTAGTTTTTATCTTTTTAGGCCAATTTTGATTATAATCCTTATTTCTCTGATAGTCAGGATTCCACCGAGAATCCACTAGGGTCTTTTTGCCTTTTGTACTCATATCATTAATAACTACAATATTATTTGAAGTTTGAGCTGGTGATGGGCCAATCATGGTAGCAGATTCAGAAGCACTCATACCTCTAACATTCTTTCTCCTAGGTCAAGAAAGTGAATGTCTGACATTGCCCCCCTCAAGAATGTTGGGAGGGGTGTAGGGCTGTAGGAAGCGGCCATGTACCCAGTTTATGATAATTCCAGTGGCCAGAGACTTTATAGAATACTCATTTCCTCTCTTATATGTGATGATGAATGGCCCCTCCCAGATGGGTCCAAGTTTGCCACTTCGAGGAGTTATGCAATTGTGGTAATATAAAACCTTATCTGACACTTGGAAAGAGGGTAGGGGGTTCGGAGCTCATTGGCAGCTTGGCCTTCTTTAGTGACCATTTTAGCTAAGTTGGTCATAGCCTCTGATTGAAGCTGATGATGCGGTTAGCTAACCTTTGCATGGCTTTCTCAGGCTCCTCTCCTCTAGAGAAGACATCCTTAGCTAGAAGAGCAGGTATGCCTGGTTCCCTGCCATACAAAACTTGGAAAGGGGACATTTTCAAAATCCGGTGATAGCTAATTTGGTAAGCCATAAGCGCGCTTGGGAGATATTGATCCCAATGAAGGGGATCAGATGAATCCATTTTCTGTAATATCGAAACCAGAGTACCATTGGCTCGCTCTACTGTACCATTGGTTGAGGGGTTATATGGAGCTGAGAACAGTTGCTGGGCTCCCATAGAAGCAGCTAAGGTTTTGACTACTCTGGAGGTGAAGTTTTTTCCATTATCTCAGAGTAGTACTTGAGGGCACCCGTGTCAAGTGAAAATATTTTGGTGAAGAAAGGTGGCAGTGGCCTTAGCAGTTTGGGCTGGCAACGCCACAGCTTCAACCCAATTTGTGAAGTGGTTGATGCCTACCAAAATGTATCTGTTTCCACCTGTGGTTTGAGGGAGCAGCCCTACTACATCCAAACTTATTGTATGGAATGGCTGCTGCGGGGTAGTCAGCTGATATTGATATCTAGTCTTGAATTGAGACTGCTTCTTACACGTAAGGCAAGCATCCAAGACTTTGATGATAGCTTCCATGATTCCTTCCCAGAAGTACCAATCCTTTATCCACTCATAGGTTTTCTTTGCTCCTCCATGGCCTAAAGTTGAATGAGCTTCCAGGATGACAGGTACACGTTCCGAGGGTCATAGGTAAGGCAACCACTTTGCCCCCACTTGTTTATACAATTTTCCGTTTTCTACTTTTGTGTTATGGGAGTGCCAAGCCAACATCTTCTGTACAGGTTCATCCTCATCTTCCCAGCTGTTTGGGGTCATTATAAGATCATACAGCCGCTCCGCTTCACTATTATCTAGGTGGAGAATGGGCAGCTGAGTTAACCCATCAACGTTCATGTGGCAGGTTCCAGCGCGGTGTTTGATCTTCATATCATAATGCTGGAGCTTTAGAGCCCAGCGAGCTAAGCGCCCCGTAGGGTCCTTCATGTTATGCAACCATTTCAAAGAGGCATGGTCCGTGATCACAGTGAAAGAGGTCCCATACAAAAAGGGCGATAATGCTTCACTGCGAGTAGAATGGCGAGACACTCCTTTTTGGTAACACTATAGTTGCGTTCTGCCTTTGATAACATTTTACTAAAATATGAGACAGGATGATCTACCCCTTTTTCATCCAGTTGGGCTAGAATGGCCCCGACGGCGTAGTCTGAGGCGTCTGTAAACAAAATAAACGGTTTTCCATAATCAGGATGCCTTAGAATAGGCCGTTCTTGCAGCAGCAACTTCATTGTTTCATAGGCGGCCTTCTGTTCAGTGCCCCATTGAAAAGGGATATTCTTTTTTAGTAAACGAACAAGGGGCTCACTGAGTTGAGCAAACTTAGGATGAATTGATGGTAATACCCCATCATCCCTAAAAATACCTGTATATCCCGTAGGTTTTTGGGGGGAGGCATTCTGGCAATCGCTTCAACTTTATCTTGTATGGGTTGGATTCCTTCTTGAGAAATGGTATGTCCGAGGAAGTTTAATTTCTTTTGGAAGAATGAACACTTTGAAGGCTTTAATTTGATAGTTGAGCGTCGTAAGCGTTGGAATACCTCTTTCAAATGATCAAGGTGTTCATTGAAGGTCTTTGAAAATACGGTAATGTCATCAAGATAGACAATAACACAGGTTAACTTGAGATCCTGCAAAATGTGATCCATCACACGCTGGAAAGAAGCAGGTGCATTGCACAACCCTTGGGGTAATCGCGTGGGTTGGAAAAGACCTTCACTGCATATCAAAGCGCATTTCTCCTGGTCTTGGGGAGATAGATCCATTTGCCAATAACCACTGGCCAAGTCCATGGCAGAGAAAAAAATTTGAGCCTGAGAGCTGGGCCAGGGCATCGTCAATGCGCGGGATAGGATAGCTATCCTTTTTTGTGAGATTGTTTAACCTGCAGTAGTCCATAACTACCCAGTGACCTCCGTTTTTTTTCTTAATTAGCAGTAGGGGGAAGACCAAGGGCTTTGCGAAGGAACTAATAACCCCGCGTCTAATAACTGCGTGAGTTCCGTCCTCATTTGTTGTTCTTCCACCTTTGACTTGTGATAAGGTTTGGACCATATGGGATGAGCATCACCCACATCGATGGAGTGACACCAGCCCTTCATGTGGCAATAATAATTGTCCGACTTCAAAAATATATCACTATACTCACTCAGAAGAGTTTGCACTTTCTCCAACTCATCTGAGGTCAGCTCATCTGAGATATGGACTTTTGGTAAGGTACATACTAGGTTATCTGTGGGCAGGCCTAAATCTGCCATCAAGCCAATAGAGTGGATTTGTTCAACTTCCTCCACAGGGAGTAAAAACCCTTGGCCCACCTCCTGATGCTTTTTTATGATTATGTCCTTTTTGGTGAGGTTTCCCAACAATAGAATAATAGGCCTCTGATAGACTGGGTCTAAAAGGCCAGGCAATACCCGAGGCTCAAAAGGGCTAACTCCATTGATGCTTAAGAGGTGTAATAAGCAGTGACGCAGGATTTGAAGTGTGCTTTTTGTATCAACCACTCGTTGTTCACCTGGTTCAATCACCACTTCATCAGCTGCATAAAATGGAATACCATCGCTAGCCTCCACAGAATCGGGCAATTTCTTAGTGTGGCGCCCAGAAGTGACATAATGTAATGACAAAGCGGAAGAGGGGTATTCAAACAAGCAGGTGTAGTCATTCTTGACGGGTTCTTTGTTTGATAAGATTAATGGAACTTCATAGTTCATTAAAGATAGGAACCCTTGCTTCAGGTTGATGATGCTGTCATATTTGATCATAAATTGAGTACCTATGAGCATATCATAGGAGTTATTATCTAAGGCCACAGCAGGGGCTGATAGGATAAGCTTCCCAACGCGTATGGGAAGAGAGGAGTAAGCGCCAAGAGCGTGGGTGTTGTTTGGGCCTGCAGTTCCAAATTCCTTGATACAATCCAAGTCAGGCATCAATTTAATCTTTTTCATCAGCCAAGATGAAATTACATATACTGGAGAACCTATATCCAGGATAGCCATTACCTGGACTTTGTGAACAACTACTTCAACCTTGGTAAGTGTGCTTCCAGAGTTGGCCGATAGCACTAAGACCTCCTTGAGATGAAAAGTGGAGGTTAATTTGTGGGCGGTCTCAGGGTGAGTCTCCATAATAGACTGCATGGTATGCCTTCGCTGTAAAGGGTGAATTAGACTTGATAGGAGCTGATCAGCATCGCTGGCTGTCTCAATAGTTTCCATACAACCTATAACTTGGCGGAGGTAAGTTTCCTCAGGTATGGTGGTTTCATCTACTCCTTCAGCATTTAGGCGATCAGGGACCTCCACTTCCACAGGAGCTCCTAATAAGTAATACCCAGCATCATCGTAATCACCCTCAGAGTTGGCCCCCGAGGTATTCTCAACCATGGGCAAGGTTGTAACTGAAATGGGGGATATACCCCTAGGGCACGCACTTGTTGGCTGAGTGGAAAGAGAACCCTCAGTAGGGATCTCTGCTTTACGTTGCGCTGAAGCTGCAGATGTTGCAGAGAGGATAGGCCTAGGTGGCCTCACTCCCAATGGTTCAATAGACTGTTGCTCTAGCTTTTTGAGACGGGAGAAAAAGCTAGCTAGTTGCTTCTTAAGAGCAACTAGTCAGAATCCAGGAGAGCTGCTCACGTTTGCAGCCTCCATTACTTTTTTAATACTTTATTGAAGTATTCAGGGGGATCATCCCCTGTAGTGAGCACCAATTTGTGGGATCCGCTAATGGATGCTACAAATAATTTAAGAAAGTGAAATATTAACTTTTTAATAAAAGTATAAAATAATACATATTATGGTTTTTTATGTTTTTTATTATATAGGCAGGGAAAAACCAGAAAAGGTCCTTTTCTCAATACTAGTTTTTCCTATTTAAACTAGTTTGGATTTCAAAACCATCGATATTTGAGGCAAAAGAATACAAAGCTCAGTCCTCCAAATTAGAGAATATAGGCTTTTAGCCTATCAGATTGAAGATAAAATTTTTTTGGGGAAAAACTGACCCGTGTGGTAACAATTTGATGTATTGTATCCAATCACCTTTGAGTAAAATCTTTTCACCTCAGCAGTGAGCTGACTCGTGTGAAATGATTGGCTAATCCTTACCCTATCATCATTGAGTAGAATTGTCACACCTTGGGAGGGCTCAGATCTGAGTGGTAATGATTTGTTCATTCGCACCCAATCATTGATGGGTAAAATCTTTTTACCTCGTGGAGGTTCGGATACATGCATTACTGAACACCTCAGATTTGGCAAGAAGTCAGAGTAATCCTACAATTAGTTTTTATCTTTTTAGGCCAATTTTGATTATAATCCTTATTTCTCCGATAGTCAGGATTCCACTAAGAATCCACTAAGGTCTTTTCACCTTTTGTACTCATATCATTAATAACTACAATATCATTCAAAGTTTGGGCTGGTGATGGGCCAATCATGGTAGCAGATTCAGAAGCACTTATACCTCCAACATTCTTTCTCCTAGGTCAAGAAAGTGAATGTCTGACACTCCTGCCACCCAGTCTTGTATTTGGGGTGGTGCCTATTATCAGGTCATGTAAACATGACAAGATGGGGAGGGAGTTTGAATTCTCAGTGAACAAAAAGCCCAATGATATTATACCAGTACTAACCAACTGACCCCAAAAGCTAAATATTACCCCCTGCCCAACCTTGGCAACACCATCCACCAGTAACCAAAATTTCACCCACAACTTCATGAACAACCCAAAAATAATTTTAAACCTCATACCATGGATTGGGCATCCAGAAATGAAGATTGCAACTACAAATGCTCAGGGGATGGCAAGCATACAGATGAAAAGGCGTAAGCCTCATCACTTTAAACAAATAATAATATCAACCTAATTTTAATTGGAAACACAAGCAGGTAACCAAAAGGAGATGGCGCTGAGCTCAAACTGTAATGCAATGAACACCCCATGGTCCCATCGAATAGGGTGTCAAGCCCTCTGGATGGATCAAGTGGTGATTGTCACACTGGACAAGGCAATAGTCCTGGTATTCGTTGAGGAAACTTACGCAGGAAGGATCTTAATAGCAACCTCTAAAAATAGGGAAACTGAGAAAAGCCTTTGTGTAGTGGCTGTCTACACCCCGCCAAAGCCACACAAACACCAAATTTTTTGGAATTGTTTATCAAAAGTGCCAACTTAGGCGATGAAGGTCATAGCAGGAGACCTGAACTGTTGGATGAACGTGATTTGGGATACATTACCAACAATTGAAAGTCTTAACCATAAGGCTGATGATATGCAAGAATACCTAGTCAAATTGGGGATGTGCCTCACGATTAATGAGGAGGATGACAATCTGGCCAACCTAACGAGGTGGTCATATGACTCCGCCAGATCCCCCACAGATCAGTTCACGCCTGGATTACATTTTGGTATTGTCTGATCTCAAACCGCTGATGTTCAACAGCGTGGTCTCCATAAATGCTGAGAGCAACCATATGATCATCCATGTGGACATTGATCTTGATGAACCCCCAAGGAACCAAGAATGGCAGTTGGCACCACCCACGCTGAGGGATGGGGAGTGGCACAGACAAATGAAGCTGGACTTGATCGACTGGTCATGTATCTGAATTTTCACCTAGAGATAGACCCTCTGGAAAGATGGGTCTGGATCAAAGTAAAAATTAGGCATGATAGTATAAAGTATAAGAAAGGGACTACCTACAAGTGAGCTGCCGCCACAAAGCAGCTGAAAGATGCACTGGAGAATTTAAAAATTTCCTCATGGGACAGTGAAGAATGGTGGAACAAGTACTGAACAACTCAAACAGTATCAGTCCTTAATGTCTAAACAGGACTTGGAGTGATGGATTGATGCTACCTGCTAGTACCAGAGCATAGTGGTGATGATGACTAAAGAGGGCCTGGCAAACCTCAAGGAAATTCAAACCAAGGCTAGTATACGTGAGGTAGATACATTGACAGGGGAAGTAACAACGGATTCAGAAATAATCAAGAGCAAATTTTGAATGATTTTATGGCGAGCTATTCCGCCACCAAGAGATAAGCAATATGGCCTTAGATGCCCTGATTGACCTGGCTAAGCTGGCATTCATGGCCTGTACGCCAGAAGATGTTCCTAACTTGTCCACTGACATCTCAATTGATGAAGTCAAACGAGCACTAAAAGAATTGATGAAGATAAAAGCATTGGGCTCAAATAACATGTGAGTGGAAGTTTACAGCACATTCTGAAATCGCATTGCACTGGATCTCAAATCTCTCTTCAACCACTGTCTGCAAAATGGACAACAGATGCCGGGAGGCCAGGAGACCCAAATTTTACTCTTGTAAAAAAGGGACTTCAACGCCAACTCCAGAACTGACGCCCAAAAGCACCATCTAACGCTGATTACATGCTTCTCACGCTCACCTTGTCAAATTTGCTAATGGCAATGGCACCATGAACTCTCCATAAGGCCCAAAACGGGTTTATCAAGGGCTAAAACATCTGGAACAGTATTGGTACAGTCCAAAACGTGCTCCAGGGCATGTGGGGAACCAAACAAGGCTACTTCATGTTCCTCAATATGGAGAATGCCTATGAAAAGGTATTTTGGTCCTTCCTACACACGGCGCTACAGGCGGCTGGTATTCACAAATGTTTTAGATCATGATATCAACGCTGTACTTGGGCCTGATCACCAGAGTAAGCATCGCTAATGGTGTAACCAACAATACTTCAGTTGAGCAGGGTCTCTGAAAAGGCAATCCCATGTTGCCAAATCTGTTTAACTTTACAGTGAACGTTTTATTGGCTGAAGCAGACACAAAACTCTGGGACTAGTCCACCCTAACCAAATGCATAGAAAACTTCCGCCTTTGCAGATGATACATTAGTAGGTATTAGTTCACCAACTGACCTTCAGGGCACCAAGGAGCTCCTGGACCTATAACAGTTAGTTTCAAATGAAAAGATCAATTTGGAAAAAACCTCAGTAATGAAGATCAGCATACCAAAATTCAGCCCGCTGACTGAAACAACACAATCCAGAACTCACAGATGATCTTATACCTTGGGATACTCTTCAATTATAAAGGACCAGCGGTACTGGAAACTGAACAAGAGGTACTATCAAGTCTGTTAGACCAAATGGCCTGCTGGAAATTGGCAAGACTATGCCTCAAGAAGAAAGTGCTGGCTGTCAACGTATTCATCTTCTTCAAGCTATGGCATGTAACCCATGTACTGCTAATGAGCCTGAACCTAGAGAAAAGAAACAGGACAATGCTATGAACCTTCCTATGGTTTTAGGCAAAAGTGGCGCTGGTAGCCCTAGAGACCCTGTTTAAACCAAAGAGCAAAGGGGACATGGGCCTTCTGTATTTTGAATCCCACGCTCAGTGGATCTGGGCCAAATAGTTACTTAGGTTAACACAGATGCATATGCGCTGCCTGACACTAGCATGGAATGTGAACTGGGCTAGAGTCCAGGGCCTCCTGGAGACAATCTCCCCAAGATCACTGCACAAATAGATGGTGGACCACCCACAAATGCCTTCCCAGAAAGGCAGCCCATATTACTGGTGACTGTGCAATTTGGCAGTGCACCTGGGCAGCTGGTCATTCGAACCATTAGATCAGGATGCTGACCAAATCCACAGGGATGTTGAAGCCCATAATTCCGCAATAATTTCTGCAGAAAACTGAGAGGAGCGAAATTGAATCACCCTATAAGTATGCCTCCAAGTTATTTAAAATTTGCTACAAAATGACCCTGATCAAATATGGGATCCACTTATGAAATCTGCATGCAACCCACCTGCCCAACCACAAATTTTTAATGGCTGATCAGCTGAAGGCCACAACACTAACTACCAAACAAAGGAGTTCATTTAAGGCCTCAACTCCTAACTAGAAATGGCAAAGCAATGGTCAGTCACCTGGCAGATCCTACACCGTGCGTTCAAATACAGTAAGCATAACAGACTGGACTACCCGCACAAGGATTGCTCCATATGCACTGAACTGGAAGCAGATATCAGCCACTGATATTATGAATGCGCCTTGTTCAAAAAGTATTAATCCATGATGCAATACATCCTCTCAGGTGAACAATTGCCAGTGAAAATATATCCATCACAAGACCTTTTTTGTGAAATATTAGAACAGCCCTAATCTAACTAAAAGCCTTCATCTACTATTATTGTGTATGGGTGATACACTTGGCTCTCATTGATAATAATATTTGACAACAAGTGCCCACATCAAAAAAGGTTGGTACTGAAGACCATCTGATTTTTTTGATCACTCTGTCAGATCTCAAAATTCTTGCACTTAATCCCCAAATGCTATAAAGTCACGCATTTGGCTTTTCCTGCCAGATTATCTTTTATACATGATGAAGTAATGAATTGACTCAAGATCAAATGGCATGTAAGCCCATCAATTCTAAAACTGTGGCTAGCGATGGTGATCACTAACCAGCAATGGTCAGAGATACTAGGAAACTAGTGGCCCAGATTTCCAGTATTTATCCTCAGCCAAATTTACTGTATTCCGCCATCCCCTCTTTTTTTCATATAATTTAAATTTAAATAAATTATGGAGGTTATAAAAAAAGCCTGGCAGGGTAATTCTTGCTTCCACTCTAGTGCAGGTTTTGTTTAACACATGTAAAAACCTGTACTGACTATAAAAAATCTTTGAGGTGGTATATTTTTCCCAAGGTTGACCCACCTCAATTTTTTATATATTTTTACCTAAGACTCAAACCTATAGATGGTCAAAGATAATCATTCCATTTTTATTTGATTTTACCAGATAATCTCTCAACTTATGTTTATAATATCCATTTTATATCCAGAAACTAAGGGATTATTTTTAGCGGTCTTATTTAAACACTGATCTAAGGATATAATCACTACCAAAGTAGAAAAATATTAGTATTATTTTTATTTAAGGTATGGGACAGAGGATCCTTCTTACCAACAAGAATCATAGTAGGTGATTTTTAGGAATTTATAGTTTAGTATCATAGTATAATAGTTCAGAGTTTTATCTACCCTAAATTAATAGAAGGTGGTAAAGTGTTATAAAATTGATTTTATCAGTTGTAAACCTAAGGACACCTTGTTGGAAAAAAGGTTGACTGAAAAATAAGCTCAGCTAAAAACTATATAATGTAAAAACCATGTTTGCAAATGAAATTGTGGGATTTACCAATATCATGCCAATTCAAATACTGATAACTTTAGCTTTCTGAGGTCAAAAATAGTTGCTAAAATAGGAATTTATGATTCTGATTTAATTTTTTATTCTAGCTTAAATTAAGAATCAAGTAAATATATGACTGGCTACGTCAAATACAAGAGCAATAAATTATGGTCAAATAAAAAAATGTTTAATAGATGCCTAGTGCCAATACAGTGATTAGCCAGGTATCTTAATATAAACCCCAAAGGAATAACTGCGCTAGTATACAATGGATTTTCACATAAATCTTGGGATATCCTACAGGAGAGATAGTAATAATATATAGCTTAAGGAGCAAAGCCAATAAGAGGCTAGGTTTATTCCGTCTGTGATAGAGTTTGTTAGTATAATTATGTCAGTTAAGATTTCCTTTTCCTTAGTTTTTATAAATCCCATATACTCATCTTATGAAGGGGCAGCAATCTTATATCGTTACCCTGTTGTCATTAGTGATTATACTTCTTGGGGATATTTTTTATAATAAATTTTTAGATTGGTGCTCACTACAAGGGGCTATTAATATAACGAAACACCTACCTTCAGATCGCTAGGGCTATAATAGAATCTTCTATTTCTGGTCATTATCTAATCTGAAAACTCCTTCACTGCCCCTGTGGGCATTAGCTTAAAGTATGTAGGAATATCCATAGAAATTTCAAATGAATAAACCTTATCCTTCACCATAGAGGCTCCTTGTCATGGAGCATGATGAAAATAATATTAAGATTGGTCTGGAACTCTGGATGCATTACCACCCAAAGCCCAGTCCAGAATGCCGTGGGTATAGCCGTCCAAATTGACATATGAAATAGAAGGCAATTGGTCATGAGGATCAGCCAGGGGGTGTTAAGATTGGGGATAATCACCCGTTTTATTTTTAACATAAAAAGTTAAAGCCATTGTATTGGTTTTCTCAGAGAATTTTATTGTTTTTTAAATGGAAGGAAGTAAGAAAATGGAGCAACGGCAGTACCTGTTGGAGACTGCTGCTTATAAGCTCACTAGTGAAAATTGAGATGCAAATAAAACTGCCATTAAGAATAAATTTGAACCAAGCTGTCAAATTAGGTTCCCAGCCCTAATTTCCAACCAACTTGGGTCCCCTACTGCTTAGCCAAAACTTTGCTTTGGGCTCATTACTCAAATTAAATTTTTTTGTCATGCATATGCATTTACTATGACAGAGACGTTTTGTACATATGGCAGGTTGCTCCCAAGGCCAAGCCACATGGGGCTGAGCCCAGTTGGTGGGAAAAGGTTTAACCACCTCCATAACAATTAGGAATGGGTTTGGGCGGGATGTAAGAGTGGGGTCTCAGCAGTTTTGGGGCGTTTTGTGCAATTTTGCCACTTCCTGGCAAACTCTTTGAATATTCTCCATTATATCATTTGGAAGAAGCCACTGGAAGAGGGGCTGCAACTCCTATATGGTACGCCGTTACCTATCTCTCATCCATCACATGTGCTAAATTTCCTTGGGAGGTAAGAGTCATGGGTGCCAGTTTCCAGCCCTTTTTTGAGAGGAATGGGAATTGATCCCAGTCCAGATGGAGAGGTTCCTTCCCAAGACTTACACTCCTTCCAATAATGAGGAGGCACCAACTGATTTACATCTTGCAGATCACTTGGAACTTGCATCATCCCGGCATGGTAGGACCACCAACATCATTGCCAATCATATCATGATAATCATGGAATGAATTATCAAAGGCTACCACCTACACTATATAGACACAGTTTAAAATATTCTAAGCATGTTTACCATCACAATGACCAGGTCCAATTCTAAGAGACTTCTATGTCATATCTTAATTTGAAAAAAAGATCCTTACCAAAAGACTCAGCTCTCCTCAAAATACTTGAGGTACTCACTTACTATGTTTATCCTTCTATCTGCAAGATCTTTTGTGAGCTGGCACACAACAAAATTGAGATCTGCAACCTGACGGACTTCAAATGGGCACAATGAGATGATAATTGGCTCCTCTTTTTTTAGTACTAGATGGATAATTGGCTCCTCTTTGACCATCTTGATTATGCATTTTTGGAAGTCAGGAGTGCAGTAATAAACACAAAAAAGCACTTTAGAGGTGCAAGGATTCCTTGAGCACCTCATGAAACAATTTAAAACCTTTTCTCATAGTCCATATTTAAGGTACCAGGTGCCAGCTATCAATCTGGATAGGGCCTTGCACCCCTTCAGAACTAAAAAGGATTCTAATCTAAAGGCATTACCGCTTACCCAGTTAACTAATCTAGGGAATACCCTAATAGAGATGGGTAGTGGCAGCCCATCTTTTATGATCCACATCGTTAAAATCACTTTTTCAGGCCCAAAGATGTAATTTTTTCTGAAAATTCTGGACAAATAGTGCAGAGAATCTAGCAAATCTGATGTAGATTTAAAAGTATCTGCAATAAAAGTGCCACCAGGGCAAAAACCACTTCCAAGGATAGGTTGCCAAGAGGCGCACCAGTGCTTGGAAAATACGATACCTGGGATGATACCAGGTGAAAATCTTTCCAAAAGAATTTGTCTAAGTTTAAAAGTAAGAAGGAAAAGAGTGCTGGGCATGGGTCAATAGTAACAACAAGTTCTATATTGATCAGAGATAACATGATTACAACTCAAAGGTAGTTAATTGATTTTAAAAAAGAACTTCTTGGGAATAGTGTAGCATGAGCCTAAGATTGGAACCCCATGACCTTGTGCATTCCCCCCGTCTAGTATAAGAACCAGTAACCTTCACTTTGAAGATGGTTGGGTTATTTGCAGCCATTTCTTGGGCTTTAGGATAAAAACATTACTGCAAAAAGAAACTCTTATAAATACTTATAATTAATTTAATATTCAACAAGAACCATTTCCCTTTATCAGCACCTTTCATACCTTTTCTTTAGCACACCTTATTTACTGCCCCATCATATCTCTGGCGCCTTGTGGACTATCTATGTTGGTGTGGGTTCTAGCATATCTGCAAGGGAAGCCAGGTCTTTCCTTGGCACGTTGAGTTCCTGGAATCATAGGTAACTTTATAAAATGCAGAGGCTCACCTCTGAATGAGTCTGTGATGTAAACACCCTTGTTACCACCATTGAATGCTTCATGAAAGAAGTGGCCACTAAAGCACCAGTATTATTCTTGCCATCAAACTCATTTTCATTCAAGTTTGGACAATTGATCACCACTTTGATAATTATGAGACTTGGCCATAGATGAACTTGAATAACTTTGAGGAGACTAAACAAGCCTTAAACAGGCAGGGATAACAATTGCTTATATATAAAAATCCTGGAATAATGTCATCTTGTCAACCAGTTAAACAATTACAAGGAATGATACAGGCCAGAACTGCGCAAGGCCCATGGCTACCCCATTCACCAAAAATCATGGAATACTCCACAATGAAGAGCAAACAAGTTGCCATGATTGACTCAATTGATGATTTATATTGTGAGTTCCAACTCTCCATATTCAACTAGATGACAGACTCATCAAGCTCTAATTGCCAAGCATAAAAACTCACATCTTTAAGCTACCCTGGATGGCACCAAAACTTGGTTAAGCCCTTTAAAAAAATCAGACGCTTAGAAAGATATACTACACAGATGCTTACCATAAGAATGACAACTTTCAGAGTGAACTCAGCAAAGGGTGCTTTTAATATATAATTTTTAAAATTTTATTTGGAGAAAGCTGACCGGGGGATGAACAGTTCTGATAAGACACTAAACAACAAAGTGAACTCAGAAAGAGAAGGGCACCTCAGAGAAGCAAACGCTATCTCCTGTTGCCAGTGGGAACGTCAAGAGAAGGAAGGGGGGTTACGTGTGTAGGGACTTGCGCCACTATTGAACATGTATGTAGGAAGGTGTCTGAAATGACGAACTAAACTGGGAACCAGGATGAGATCATCTGGTGGCGACAGGGTGGGAGGTACCCAAACATCCATGCTTGAAAGTGGTCCACAAGGTGCAACTGGAACCGACATAAAGCTTTCTGGAGGGTGGGAGTGGAGCCTAAGATAGCATCCAAGACAATCATATGGATAGTCCACACAGCGATTGCAACTACTAAGGCATGGAGGGAAGGTGGTAGAGGGGAAACCATGGCAAAGCAAGTATGTCCTGAGACAGGCTGAAGGGCTGTGCCTGATCCTGGCGAAATAGATGGTATACCTCACGCCATATCACTTTTGAGGGAGGGCACTCTTCCTGGCGGTGAACAAACGTTCCATACTGGCCTCACACGATGCAAGATGAGTGCAAAGCATTTGGCGCTCAGCAGTATGGTATACTCATCTTAAGCAGCACCACACATGAGAATGAATATGCGGCTGCAGAAGAGGGTGGTGTGCGTACTTCCATATGGCTTTCTGGGTATCTAGGGATTAGGGGATGTCCACCATGTCCAGGTAGTCCACCCTGGCTATAGTAGGGGACCTCATGGGTATCACTTCATTCAGAATGGGTAGCCCTTGTACTTCCTGAGTGAACTTAGGAGTAGGGCGCCCCCTCTGGGCGGTGTGCCACAGATGCAAATTCTCCACTCAGCGCTCTGCATGGAGAGGAGGATCCTTTTGAAGTGGGGTGACATCCCATGTGGGCCAGCAGCAGAAGGATGTGAGGCGAGATATTTTAGCAGAGAATGGGGGTGGGTAGGATTGCTGAGGCCCAGGGCATGGGAGAAGTTGGAGCAGGCTGCGCGGGATCAGTGCTGGTCTAAGATCGTGGGGTTGGTGACTGCAGCGATCCAGGTGCCAAGGATTTTGGCAGCATGGGCCTCAAAGTTGAGCAGGCCCATACAACCACTATGGCGAGGGCAAAAAATGACGTCCAGGCGCACTGGCGAAGGGCTGCCTAACCAAAGCCACCATTGAAGAAGGGCGTATAATTAATTGAAGAAATAAGGGGAAAAAGCGATGGTGTGGGCCCCAAACCAAACTTTAGAAAGGAGCATAGAGTTGGATAGCACTACCCCGCCTGTAAGGGAGGTCTGGTGAGCTTTGAGGGAAGCTTTGTATTTCATAAAGTTGTCTAGGATATGGTTTTCCATCACCGTTGAGGCGTACCACCCACCTCCAGCCACACCCCTAAATGGTGGACAGGGCTAACGGTGGGGCTTGGCACAAAGGGGAGCACAAGCGGGGTGGTGTGGGGTGGGCAGGGCAAGCGATCCCGTGAGCAAGTTGATGAAGAAGGAAGAAAGTGGGGTGCTGGGGCCCAGCGGGCTTGATACCAACCAAGGGGAACAATTTCGGTTTTGAAGGCGTTAAATGCAGCATTACTTACCCTGGAGTAAACCTGTATAGTAGCTTCAAGCGCTCGTGCATCATGATTTTTAGACACCCCAACCACACAATCATCAGCAAACGCCACCATCTTGACTGGTGCTTGGCCTTGCACATGGACACCAATAAGGCGCGCATTCACATTTCGAAGAAGTGGGTCAAGGCTGAAGTTATACAAGAGTGTGCTAAGAGGGACACCTTGGCGTAGGCCCCTTTGAGGGCGGACTACATCCGTGAGGAAGCCAGGGCCACGCACAGCTATTGTGGAAGATTTTTGTGAGCAACATCACCCAATTAATGAAACGAAAGGGGAGGTGGAACTTGTGGATGCAGGCTCTGAGGTAACCCCAGTTGAATCTATCATAGGCCTTCTGCTGGTCTAAAAAAACAAATGCACCAGAAGCTGTGGATTGACAGACGTTGGCTACGGTGTAAATGTTGTCCCAAATTGACCTTTTTGGAACGAAACCAAATTGTTCAGGGGAAATGAGAGCAGAGGCAACTACACCTAGGCGGTTTGCCATGATTTTAGTAAAAATTTTCATGTCTGTTGTAGTGAGTGAAATGGGGCGCCAGTTGGCCAAGTCCAGCTTATCCCCTTTTTTGTAAAACGTAATTGTGAAGGGCTCTTGCCCTCCAGGAAGGATGCGCGTTTCCATAAGGCATTGGTTCATAGAGGCCATCAGCAAGGAGGAAAAGTCTTTAAAAATACTTCTTATAGAACTCATAAGGGATGCCGTCTGGGCCTAGGCATTTTATATACAGTTTACCGCAAATGGCAGACCAGAGTTTGTCCCGAGTAATCAAATTCATCAACTTCAGAAAGTGGGAAATGGTGCGGAAATGTGCACTTTCAAGAAAATTGTCCACTTCAGCTGGCAGAACTAGATCGGATCAATATAATTCTGAGTAATAGTTGTGTATTTTAAACACCACTTCAGCTGGCATATCAGCAATGGAGTAGTCTGGCCTTCGCACCTGTGTGCAGGCCAAGCTCTGGCGTGTGCACAGAATTTTTGAAAAAAGTAAGCGGAACATGTATCACCCACTGTGATATGCTTTGCTTTATACAGAACACAAACCTGATGCTTGTGTTGTCTTACCAGTGTGTTGAGGTAAGCGGACACTTCCACCCACTTGTGACACAAAGCTGGGCTGTAGCCTGCAGCAGGGACGTTAAAATCCAGGTAGTCCACTTCTGCCAGCATGCGCAAAATGACTTCTGAGCCAGCCCACAAGTGACGTGAGGAGAGGTGGAAAGCCTGGCAGATTGTGTTAGCTTTGAAGGTTGACCAGGTGGAGATTGGGTCTGCACATAATGGTGTGGTAAACTCCGGAGCTGAGGTCACAGTTTCTACTCATGAGGAAAATCTTGGCAACGCAATCTTGGTGGGGCGGATTTTGCACCACTTTGGCGCCTGGGCCACTGGATTGGACAAATGGAAGGAAACTGATACCATTCTGTGGTCATATAAATCGATTTTCTTCATGGTAAAGTGGGAAATTTAGGATTGAAATTTCAATGGCGCAAGAATAAGGTCAATGCGGGTCATGGACCTTAGCTGGCCGTTGTGCACATGGGGTGAGTCATTTTAGTGAGTAGTGGAGCATGTCATGGCATAGTATCAAACAACCCTAGGGTGGCTTTTAGAACACGAAGTTCAATGTGCCCCTGTGGGGGTGTAGGCGATGATAGCCAGCGGTCTGTGGATGGGTTTGTCCAGCAGTTCATGTCACCAACAACAAATGGGTTGGGAGGTAGTGGAAGGAAATTGACAGCCAGGAAGAATTCCTGACAATCTCGTGAACAGGTTGGGTTGTATATGTTAACAACAGCATTCACTTCATCATCCCACAAAGAGTGACTACAAGTACGTGGCCATCAAAATACAATTTTTGATGAAATAATTTTAAACTATGGTTCACTTGAACAAGCACCTCACAGTGCATAGACCAAATGGAAAGTGAAGGGAGGAGCATGGTTGCCATGCTTCCTCTGCACTGTGCGGACAATGGGTTTCCTGAATGGCCAGGATGTCCATGGGTAAATTATTTTTAAAAAAACTCAGTTTCCTAGCGTAGGATGGCAAGGACTTGAGTCCAGAGATGTTTAAAATCCCTAAAGTAAAGGCTCCCCCCATTGCACCTTAGGTGCGAAGGGAAGGGCACCCATGCCCTTCAGCCTTCTTGTTCTCAGCATGTCACTATTTGGCAGCGCGGGTATTTTGTACTATTGAGTATGGTTTGGTATGGGAAGCTTTAGCTGTGGGGTTCACATTGGCTTTTGCTTCCTTCTTTTTTCCCGCTGTGAGACGAATCTTTGGCATTGTGTGCACTTGCGGTGCACCATCACAATGAAGGTGGAATTTCAGTAGGAATATTGTTGAGCGACTTAGTTCCAATTGATGCTTGGTAGCATTGGTCAGGTAAAACTGACTCACCCATCAGGTCTTCAGCTTGGGTGGCCCAATCAGCTTGGGTAGCCCAATCTTATTGGTGAAGGGATTTTCAAGCTGCTTCCACCAAAAATGTCTCAATGTCCTCCTGTGTCTAGGCTGGCGGGATTTCAGACACGGTTTTGGCCACTCCTTGGCCGCTGCCTTGCAGGCCTGCTTGGCCTTCTTACGCTCCTGAGGGGACACAGGTTTTACTTGAATGTAGCACCCTGGAGCTCCCCATGGGAAGGCTGCATCGGTGTCTACTTCCAGTTCATAGTGGTTGTCTGCACCACACATTGCTTATGGGATTATTTTGGTTTTGGTAATGCCTCCTTGGCAGGGCAGGTATGAGCCTTGTGGCTAAAAGCGCAACAGAAAGTGAAGATAGGAGGCGCACTATCCATGGTGACCCTGAATGGGTGGGAGTCTTGCCCATTGATTTCTATAAAAGTGGTATGAGGGATTTAGGTCAAATCCTTCGCTATCCCTGCAGATGGGGTGAGAACAGCAATCGCTTTGCCTGTGCACAGGTCTGGCATGAGCGTAAAGTGCTGCATCTCATAGGATTGGATTTCCCATATTCAGTGAGCCAAGACTTCAGGTGGTGCTCCAGCATGGTGCACTTGACTGTAGTAGATAGGAAGTCAAAAGTTATGAAAATTTGGTTCAATTTAGTCCAGCGGGTGCATTTCATTTTGACTACCCATTGACTGTCTTGGAGGTCCACTACTACTTGCACTTGTGCAGCTTCATCTACCACATTTTTGTTCTTGAAACCAAGATCCAACTAACCACAAGGCATGGAGTGTGGTGCAATGTACACCGCGTTTGGGAAATGTGTGTGTACATCTTTAAAAGACTTCTCGCAAAGCGCCATTTGTTGAATATTCAGGATAACATGCACCCCATGTTCCACCAATAATAGCAGTTAGGAGTGCGGCATATTGATGAACTGGTTGCAGCGCACCTGCCAGACCAAAGTTTCCAGGAAAATGGCAACCGCCAGTTTTTTATTATTAATTCTATTTATTCCGCCAGATTTTCCAGGGCGTTTATGAAACTTGGTTGATGTGGGGCCTACACCTGTGTCCTTAAATTTACTCACCCAACTGCTCCCTGACATTGGGTGCAAACTAATCTCCTCAACAAGATTATCAAACTTACCTAGACTTGAATTGAATTTTTTGCAAAAGTGTCTGCAATGAGAGAGAAAAGCTTTTGGTGCTTTCAATATAAAAATAACAAACCAGCAGCACCTCAGTGAAGCTTTTTGCAAAAAGTTGATGACTTTCATGGGTTTACTTTGAATAACAGGACTACCTCAGTTACAGTCTTAAAGGCAAAGACTTTGCTTTTCCTGCAGAGGTCTATCCTAGGGTATTTCATCCTGTATTTAACAATATGCCTGAACACTTCATGTTGCATATACATATGACTACATATGACAAGGGCACCCCTGCATGCGACATTACTAATTCTCACTATGACTTGGCCTCCCCAAAAACATAGATTACATAGATAGTTCTATTATAACTTGGATTAAGCACTCTCAAAAGGACAAGAAAATGGACTATGGAAAGTCCCAAAGTCTCCCCTCAAATCTATGAATGATCTTTTAAAGGATATATATAAGAAGTATGTATTTTTTCGCCCAGTGGCCAAAATTTGGAAAAGATCCATGATGAAGAAGGTAAGTTGGGAAGAAAGAAAGGTGCCTTGAGACCACACTATAGAGAAATTTCCAAATACATTATCTTTAAAAATAGCCAATTTTGGATAAGCAAGATTTAAAATAATTATCAAAGCTTTGTATCTCAAAACTCAATTCTTAGACCCTGATTGACAAATTTCCTCAGAGACTTAATAATTTAGATCTTAATATGTACTTACTTCTTTTTAGTATTTCTCTAGCTAGGAAAAACAAGTTTTTGTTTCCATACCTTTATTTTTGGTTGTGCTTTTCTATATCATTATGTGAAAGATGTCATTTGTGATAGACAGTTAACAACTTAATTATGTTCTAGCTGTCCCAAAATTGAGCTCAAATATGATGTCATTTTTTCGTTTTGAAGATCCTGTTCCCCACAATGGCCACCATGTTTTAAAGAAAAATTTAAGATTTGTTTTTTGGAACTTACTTTTTATATCCCTTAAAACTTTTATCATTCATAATGTAGGGCTTCCACTTTTGAGATGTCCAATGGTGCTAATATCAAGAAGCCCAACAGTCAACACTCGCTTTAAGTCCTAGACTTTCACAAGTACCTTGTTTACTTTAATTAGGGGTGGCAAAGTTTCTCTTAGGTCACATAAAATAAAGTATCCTTATGGTAAGAAGGCAAAATGACTTATTAAAGCAAAGTTACCAAAAGAAGATTAGAGTGTAAGTGTTACATCACTAGTAAATAAATTTAATATTTTTATGTTTTTTCTAACAATATAAACCACATGATGAAAGGGGACAATATAAAGATTTAAAAGGGCTATTTTAATGGAATCTTTCACTATATTTCACATTAAGATTAATAAATGCCTTTGTAGACTAATTTTTTTGGACAGTATTGCACTATAAATGGCCCATTGACAAGAATTTGCATTATACAAGTTGACTTTGGGCAGATTCTGTAATTGTACCCTTTTGAGGGCACTATTCTTTTATAGCCATTAAAATTAGCTTATGGAGACTTCACATCACATCCAGAGGTACATTAACTTGGATAATTACATTTCATCCTGGGTAATTGAAGCCTTGAGTTAAATCTGGAGGCATTTTCCAGTATTCATTTGATCATCACTACTATTCTATCTATCTGTATATTAAATTAGGGTATTTGGTAAAATCTATAAATTAGGCGAGCTCATCAAGTCTCTTGGAGGGATTGTTTGAGTAAAATTTTTCTTAGTATGCCTGGTTTTCTGGTATTCAATATCTTCCCTTTAAGAGTACTGACATGAGAGTACCAATATATGAATTAACTATTTAATTGGTTGATTTTGACTTCATTTCCTGAGACTTAAATTAGGATTTGGCTCCACGCTTATAAGTTATTATGTATGGTCCTTCCCTTATGGAAGCAAAATTCTCCATGCAGCACTAATAGGTTGTAGTAGTATAGAATTAAATTGGAAATCCCAAAAGAGGGTGAAGGTTGGTAGGTTTCATTTTCTGACTGGCCTTCTCTTGTAACCGTTTTGACCAGATTTGTCATCTCACCAGACTGGAGTTAAACATCCCTCTTTTAATCTTCTTAACACTTTTATCAGGCAATTTGGTGCTATCACTGGTAACTTATGTTACCAATAGGACAGCAATACCAGGTTTTATTCCATATATAGCCTTAAATGGGAACTTTTTTTAGAAATACAATGATAACTAATCTGGTAAGCCATCATTGCACTCATGAGGTATTGATCCCAGTGTAAGGGAACAGAAGTAGCAATATCTATTTGTTTATATTAAAGTCCCAATTTCTTGTTCTAATTTTCATTCATTGATAGGTTTTAGCGCACTTATAATAGCTGTTGGGTCCTCATGCTAGTTGCTAGAAAATTCAATACTCTCAAGGTAAAGTTTCTTCCATTATTTCATAGCAATACCTAAGGATAACCATGTTGAATAAAGTTGTATTGATATAAGAAATTAGAGGCGGCCTTGACAGTTTTGAAAATGTAATTGCTTTTATCTATTTCTTGAAGTAGTTGATTCCTAAAAGGATATATTGATATTCTCCAGATATTTCAGGGAGTGGACCTACAACATCCTAACTGAAGGTTTGGAATATTCAAGTCCATGGAGCGTCCCCTCTGCTTAGACTGGGCAGTGTTCCCATTCCCCATTAAAAAGGGTCCAAAGAGGGCAGTTGTCCCCCTTGTCTCAATGGTAACTTCGTCCATGTGGTAGACAAGCGCTGGGTAACAGCCCTCCCTCTGAAGATTCCACCACCTGTCCCCACAATTGCCTCTGCCAAATTAGTATGAATTGAGGAAATTCGCGCCAAAATAATTGGAAGCTGCTATTCCATGGGTTAAAAGCTCTTATAAGTTGACAGCTCTGAGCTTTTAGAAATAAGGTCCAAAAGCCTTAAACCCTCAATAATGAAGCCCAATAGTCTCTCACATCCAGTGAATGAGAAATCAAGTGTCAAATTCTTGGCAAAATTCACCAATGGCATTGGGCCATTAGGATATGTTGTCATCAGTTCAAAACCTGCTTCATAAACATTGAGGACACAGCCCAACGGCTGTGTACCTCTTAATAAGAATGTGCTCAGTGACAAATCCTCAGTTAAGGTCTCTAATGGCATTCAGACATTGGGTAATGTTGTTGCCAGTTCAGAACTCCCCTCAAAAACATCAGGGACAAAGCCTAACTGGCACGTGTCTCAATTGTCAAATGTTGATGATAGCTCAAAACCCTCCCATCAAAAATCAGGATTGTTGTTTTATGCACCTTACTTGGCCAAACGGATGCCAAAGTGACCAGGTGCAGGTGGGTTGGGTATCCTAAACATGTTTCTGACCATTTGGGACCACCCCTACATGGGGTGGCCTTTTGATTCCTGTTGTCCGTCAAATGAGAAGCTGTCAAACAAACCATTGGAAATGCAGTGAAACTGCAAATTGGACATATGAGTTTGAACTGACAGCAACTTGGACCTCCGCTGACTCCTTTGAGTTAGTTCAGGTTGAATTCGTTTCCCCCTTCCTTTAAAGTTCACTAGGTTAGGTCAAATCTTGAGGACCCCAATCCTGTGCTTTACTAAGCTATTCTCCAAATTGACCATCTATTTAAGAAGTTGTAACACACTGAGGAATTTGACAATCAATTTCATTAATTTACCATTCATAAAAAATCTCTGAGTTCCCATTTTTTGATTTGTTTCAAAATTTTCCTTGCTGAACTCCCTATGGCACTAACAATGTGGCCCTTTAGGCTTACATTGGCTGGGAAAAACCAGTAATGATAGTAACTATAGCTCCTACAATAGTAAACTGGGCATATTATGTAAGAAACATCTGGGAATTCAAGCCAATTGTCAAAGCCATCCACCAGCAGTATATCGAAATCCTGTGGGCCCATATGTCTTCACTTCTAGCGGTACCTTCATCTTTTTTCTGTTTTTGTACCAAACCCTCTTATGGAGTATCCCAAAACAGAAAATATGATTGTTCAACTCCCTGAAGCAAGACCCATTGAGTCTGGAGTTGCAACATCTTGGTTTCTTGCCAGGTTCCTTTTTTTGTTTATATTTCACCAATGCTTAATAGTTGCACGTCTCCCCACACAGCCAACGTCATCTGAGCGGGAATACCTCTGGCATTCTGGCTTGCATTTTGGGTGCATTTGCATCCTGACTGGCAGGACAGACTAAACTTTATATGCCGTCTTTCTGACAGAATGGCTACTGAGGGTTCATCAGCTGATACTTATACTTAGCCTTATGCAGTGATTGGTTATAACAAATTATACAAGCGTCCAAAACGTCCACTACAGAGTCCAAAATTCCTTCCCAGTAATAGCAATTATTGATTCTTTTTTGTTGTTTTTCTGGCTCCTCCATGTCCTAGGATATTGTGGGCTTCGAGTATAATTAGTACCCATTTAAAAGCTCATGAGTAGGGTAACCAGTCTGCTATGACTTTATTGTTAATAACTCATTGAGAACTTTTATTTTTATCATGTGTTGTTTCAGCATCTTTTGAACTGTTTTCATCTTTGACCTCCCAATAGCCCAGCTTCATGAATAGGTCATGTAACCACTCAGCTTCACTGTTGCCCAAATGGGGCTGTCAAGTCAGTCCATCCACATTTATGTGTTGTATTCCATCTCAATAAGTAATAGTTATGAGATAGTGCTTAATTTTAAAAGCCAACGGGCTAGCATTCCAATATGATCTTTCATATTCTGAATCCACTTCAAAGAAGCGTGGTCTGTAGTAACTGTAAATTTGTAACATAAAAAATGTCAGAGTTCAAGATAACTGAAAGAAGACTGGCCTTGTAATATGGATATACAACGACCAGTGAATGATCTAGCATGCCAAAGACTCAGCAGAATTGGTGGCTTTTGTGTATGTTGCTAATTGGTTTATGTGCTTAAGATATTGGCTCAAAAACTTACTAAAGGCCCCTTGACAATTTAAGAGGCTGTACTGGAGGCAACTGCGGGTCTTATTGAGACAATCCTCATATGCAGAAGAGCATAGAGAGTGACAATAACTCAGAATTTTACAATTGTTTAGCATTAAATAAATGGATTAAGTAATAGGGAAAGTTAGAATGGGAAGATTGTGCTGGATTTATGGCAGAATGGCAGGGAGTATTTGAATTAACATCATATATGGCATGAACAGCATATTAGCAGCAAAAATAAGGAGGTTTAAAGCATGTACATTCCATTATATTGTGAAGAAATTATAAATTAGTGTTTCACATTGCTCCCTTAAAAACACTTGAACTAAATTTGCTGATTGTGGCATGCATCATAGATACCATTTCCTGCTAATAAGATAAATGGGCGGGGTTGGACGCCACAGCAAACCACTGTAAGTAAGATTATACTTCTTTATTAGATTAAAGAGAAAAATAAACTGGGAAAGAAATTAGTAACCTACCCTAAGGAGGGCAGTTGCCTTTATGGCGGGGCAGAAAAGGGAGCCTAAGATTTAGGGGCGACAAAGCCTCTGCTAGACACCCTAACCATCAGGCTTGACTTTACACGGTGGGTTGAGGTGTGTAAGGCGTCTGAAGTCTTGGATTGCGCCATGATAATTTTGATGGCATGTACACTAGATTGGGGAGAAATCTATCAGGATACTACCAATTTTGAACTGTTTTTGACATATAGTTAGTCACAAACACCAGTTCTGCAGGAACCCATCCGTTATATTTTGGATGGTATTGTTAGGACCTCTGTATTGTTTTTACAGGTTGAACTCACTGAACAACAGACAGACAATGTGGGGATCATCAGTCCTTTGGATAAATTTTAAAATATACTAAAAATAGGTTCAATCGCCCGGATGACTCTTTTATTTATTATAATAAATACAGCGACCTTTTGCTGTTCCGCTCTCTCTACTATTAACAATCTCCTTCTCTCAATCGCCATCTTGCTTATATACAGTGGATTTGCAAGATACCGCTATCATAGCTTGGACTATTCTACTCTGCCAATTCTCTTTTTTTACTTGTTATCATTTAGCACTTTATCGCCTTATTTATAGGCAATCCAATATTAACCCATATATCTCAATTTTGACTCATCTTGAGGCACTCAAATAATCATAACTAATATCATGTTTGGCAGATTCTTTCCGATTCGCCCTAGCTGTTCCAAGGTTAATATCCAGTCATATCAGAATCATAACATTATACCCCTCCTTGACTGGACGATAAGGCTCCTATTGCTTGTATGGTCAGAGGAACTTTGTGTGCACTCAGCTAATAATCCAATCACTTGTGGGGTCCTTGATGGTATATGCATTGACCCCATTTTTCTCTATAACTTTGAACGGACAAACACAAGTACTGGCCAGCTTATGTTTCCACCCAAACCCATGTTGGTCATGGAAGAGAACCATATTACCTTCTTTGAACTGTGCAACCCGCTACAATGTACCTGATCAGCAGCCTGATTCCTGATCTTTTTGGCTAAGCTGAAGGAATATGCTTCAGTTTTCAATTTGATCAGAAAGTTCACAAGGTTAGTCAAATAGCAGTGGGGTTCCATTCTGCCGGTGTCTTCTACACATGAATAAAGTAATGCCAGAAGAGCCAGGTGTCAGCCATATAGTAGTTGGAAGGGGCTCTTCCCCGTGGTGGAATGATAACTAATGTTATAGGCAAACATGGCATTGAAAAGGATTGAGCTCCAATTGAAAGGTCGATCTGTTACTAATTTTTGTAGTATGTTCACCAAAGTCCCATTCACCTGTTCAACCATTCCATTAGACTTGGGGTGGTATGGAGTCATCAGAACCCCAAGGATACTCATAAGCTCATTCAGTTTGGGGAGGATGTGTGAGGTGAAGTTGGTTCCATTATCAGCGAGATTGAACTGAGGGCAGCCATTTCACTGAATAATGCATTCCAAAAGAACTTGGCCACTGTGATCGCCCCCAAATCCCATATCACCCTCACTTTGACCCACTTTTCAAGTAGTTGTTAGCCACCAGAATGTACTTACACTGGTTGGCTCCTGTCACAATTCTGATATGAATGAACGATAAGCCCAAAGTCATCATGGCGAAATGTATGGAATCCGTTGGAATCAAACTGGTAATGGCAATTTAAGCCGCAAATTAGGTGTACTGGGTTAATGGGAAATCGCCTTGAATAAGGCAATTGAACAATGTTGACATTCAACAAATACGAATTTAATCACTTACAAATTAGGTGATAGGGAATTAAAAGAAAACTAGTCAAAACGAGGAGAATCGGTGGAACCAAAAAGTCCAAGCAATGAGTGTGGTATCGTCTAAAGCCGCTGTATATGAGCGTGATGGGCAATTAAGAAGGGTTGTTGGTTAATAGAGAAAAGGAGAGTAAGAAGAGAGGATCCGAGGAGTTTATTCTATTTAAATAAAGTATTATAGTGGGAGCAAGTGCCCCATAGTTATTATATTAACATTTTATTCTGTTGTTACAAAGGACCACGATTGTCATATCATGGGTTCTATTGCTCAGTGGGCTAAACCCTGTGCAAAACTCTTACAGCGAATCCTCCAGATTCCACCAAATTACAACAGTGGTGCTCACTACAGGGGGCCCATTGATCAGTAATAAATTTATAAAATCTAAGTCGCCTGCTATGTCTCGCCTAGGTTACTTTAAAAAGAAATCTGCACAAGACAATAGGACTGTTTCATTTGAGGAGTTGAAACTCGCATTAAACACAGTGCTCAAAAAATAAGATGAGCTGCTCCAGGAAGTATGCTGTGCTCAGCTGCCACCCTTTTATCATGATGGCAATATTCATGGATTCCTTCGACGATTTGAGTTTGCAACAGAAGGTGCCTTGGACTGGCACAGGGTAAAACTGTTAACCTCTACCTTAGATATCAGAAATGCTGATCAAGTTGTTTATTACCTTTCAGACAGTCCCGTTACTTACCAAGAGGTCAAGGAGATGGTGATATGGTTGTTTGGCGGAAAAGCAAAGATGTCTCAGCGGAAAGCTGAGTTTCTGACCATCAGGTTTCTACAAAATGAGAGTCTCACCGCATTCGTTGAGCGGTTTACAGTGGAAGCACATGTGTTGATCAGGGCTGGGATTCTAGCTGAAGCTGATGTATGCATTGCAATGGCCTCTTCAGTAAAGCCATATCCTGAGCTTTAGAACGTTATGGCCTCACTATTGGATGAAGATGTGGCATTGATCAAAATTGTTCAGTTTCTGCACCAGATATCTGCCAACTTCCCTCCACCCAATATCGAGTGGATTCCCACTGTTACTGGGGCCTACCCTAACCAGGGGAAGGAAAGCAACCAGTTAATGTAGATCATGCCAGGCTACTCCCCGCAGCTCACCAACTGTCCCATAACTATTGAGCAAAAACTTCCAACTACTGCTTCAGCCTTAATTATGCTGCTCGACAGTAAGCAGTCTATCAATGTGGGTCTGGTTATGCTGATCATCTTTGGAACAACTTTCTAAGCAGGCCAACTTATTTATGCACAGTTGTAGGCCCTATGGAGTAAGTTGCTTTAATTGCGGTCGCACTGGGAACATGGGATGATGATGCCCCAATTGACAGATTCCTCATGTACAACAGGATCAAGGTTATCAGGGAAAAAGTTGGAGCGAAGTAGAGATGAAACTCTCTACTTCCGCTATCTTGAAGTCATACATCCCCTCTGAATCAATTGTATTAAAGAAAGTAGACGCCTCCCAGTATGATGATACATTCCTCTACCAACAGCCAGTTGAGGGAGTAAATGTGCTGACCCAAGCACAATTCTAAAATATGGCTGACCCAGGGTTTTTGGAGCAGCCAAAGCCTTACGCTTGCCAAATGTTTGACCAAAACCTGTCAGACCAGCTGGAACCATTTGCGGTTGCATTGTCTCTAAGAGAAGTAGAGGTCTCCTTCCGGGTGGATGCTATTATAGCAAGCTACCCTAAAGTCAGTGTGGGTATTATAGGTTTCCTGGGAAAATGTGAACTGCTGAATGTACATGTAGTAAATAACTGGCTTTCATATTACTTGGAGTGCACTTACTGTGATGTGGTGGTAGCCAAATCCTGATTATGAGCTATAGTTGCACACTGGCGTTTCTGTTAACATTGTCTCCACTAAGTTGGTGGCAAAGTTGGCTTTAAAACCTGACATAGAACACTGGATGGTGTATGGGACCGCTGGAACAGAAACCACAGTCTCTGAGTGAGCGTATAGCACACTTCCTTTGCGGTTTGGATCTGTTGTTATTATGGCACTGGCATTACCAAATAGCCACTTTGAATGGCTAATTGGGACTGCATTTATGTGACACTATGGGGCTGTTGTTGACACGATGGAAGAGATCCTAGACATCCTGGGACAACGGATTCCAACCTATTTTACTTCCAGGGGAGTGCCAGATGACCCAATCCGCTCTAGTCAAATTAATCTCGCCTATAGCAATGGTGTGATACCTGTAAAAGATTGGCGAATGAAGTGGAAGACTCGAACGCTCCCAACACAGATTTATGAGTACAAAGGGATTCCACTACGAGCTGCAAACACTTTTACTATCCCTTCTGGGCATCAGGTCAAAATTGGAACTGATCTTGAAATTGATATACCGGGTGGTCTGTATGGAGAGGTTGTGGGGCCCTATCAACAATCACTACTCAAACCTCATGTGGCTCCTGGGTTACTGTTACCTGGGCAATGGGAGGTAAAAGTGTTGGTAGCAAATCTGCAGAAGGAAGTGATGAAGGTTCAGCGGCACCAAGTGGTAGCTTACCTGCATTTGATCCCAATCAATGAGGTCCACCATATACACGACTTTGGTTCCTGGGAAGATCTCAGCTTGCCTTTAAAAACCCCTTTGGCATAATTACTGTAATTCCTTGGGAGGCGCTCACTGGTCTATCAGAGGAGCAGAAGGACAGGGTGATTCTGTTTGAAAATTATCACAGTATCTTTGCAACTGATGATCATGACTTGGGTTGCGCTCACGGGGTTGTGCATTATGTGGACACAGGAGACCATCGCTCTATCAGGTCACAGCCTATCCATTGTTCAAAGGCAGCGGAAGAAGTTGTGTCAGCAGAAATAGATGCATAGGTGGAACAGGGAATGTTGGAACCATCGAAGAGTCCCTGGGCATCTCTGGTGCTCATTGTAAAAAAGAAATATGGCTCCAATCAGGTAGTAATTGATTATTGGAAGCCTAATAGCATTATGAAAAAAGATTTGTACCCGCTTCCACAAATCAAAGACGCTTTAGATTGGTTAGGTGGGGCCAAGTATTTCTCAGCCATGGACTTGATATCAGGGTACTGGCAGATCGAGTTGCCAGAAGCAGAACAAGAAAAGTGCGCTATAATTACCTCAAAAGGATTGTTACAGCCTACACGTATACCATAGGGTTTGTGCAACGCCCCGGCTACATTTCAGCAGGCTATGGACACTATTTTGGGTGACTTAAAGCTGTCTTGCATTCTTGTCTACCTTGATGATATCAACGTATTTTTGCAAACATTCACAGAGCATCTTGGACACCTGGAACAAGTATTCCGCCGCCTAGCTGAAGCTAATATCAAGATTAAGCCCTGAAAGTGTCACTTTTTCAAGGAACAGTTGGAATATCTTGGCTTTGTGGTAGACTCCAAAGGGCTGAGTCCACAGCCGGCCAAGGTGAAAGCCATCCACCAGATGACTCAGCCAAGTAATAAGCGGGATATCCAGGTGTTCTCGGGGATGGTCAGTTACTACTGGCGGTTCAGTCTCAACTTCATCTGTATTGGGGCTCCACCTTTGAGCTACTTAAGAAGAACGCTGCCTTCACCTGGACAGATTGATGTCAAACCGCTTTTGATGTATTACAAACTGTGTTGGCTAGCGCGCCTGTTTTGAAATACCCCAATTTTGAAAAAGAGTTTATTGTGCAAACGGATGCCTCACTTTCCGCTGTTGGGGCCATGTTGTCCCAAAAAGATGATGATGGTGTGGAGCACCCCATTGCCTATTGCAGCCGCAGTTTAACTGGCCCTGAACAGAAATACACCATGACTGAGTGGGAGTGTTTAGCAGTAATCTATGCATATAAACAATTCCAGGTCTACCTCCTAGGGGTAAATTTCAAAGTGGTAACATATCATGCCTCTTTGTGCTGGCTAAAGAATCTTTGTGAACCTGAAGGGAAGCTCGCGCGATGGGCTTTGAAGCTCCAAGCATATGATTTTGAGATTATGCATTGGCCAGGGGCAAAGCATCAGAATGCGGATTGTCTTTCCTGATTACCCACGGTCGCCATTACAGCGGATGTGGCAGACATCATGTACAATAAAATGATTTCGGGAAAATATCACGATGAGCTGCCACCCATGATCAAAGTGTTAGATGGGCTTAGGCAGGATACCTTCTTGCGCAATGGGAATTATATAAGCGGATTGGGGAATCAATGCTGAGTTTCTCAAAACCCTCTGCCTAAGCTGCGATAATAATAGATGCCCATAAAGCGGTAGGTCATAGAGGGTTAAAAAAGATGCTGGAGTTCTTGTGACCACCTATTATTGGGAGAGTATGCACTACGATGTGCTCAAGATGGTTGGTTGTTGCCATCAGTGCCAAGTGGAGAAACCATACCACTGGAAGACCACCTACCAGCTAGTTAAGCCTCAGTTCGCATGGCATACAGTTTTGATAGATGTGGTGGGGCCGCTGCCAACTGGCGCAAACTGCTCCAGATATATGATAGTAGCCAACGACCATTTGCCAAGATGAGTGGAAGCAAGGGCTATCAAGGATTTGGGGGCTGTCACTACTGCCAAGTTCATCCTGGAGCGCGTCATACAGCTCCATGTTTGCCCGCAATTTATCTTAATGAATAATGGAACCAATTTCACATCCCATATATTGGCCAAGTTGAATGAGCTCATGGCAATCCACAGGGTTTTAACTACCCCCTACCACCCTGAATCTAACGGTATGGTGGAACGGGTCAATGGGACCTTGGTAAATATTCTATGCAAGCTTGTAAATGAGCGGTCCTCAGATTGGAGCACCGTTTTATTCACCGCTGTCTTTGCATACAATATCAGCTACCACTCAGCAACCGGTAAGAGTCCATTTCAATTGCTCTATGGATGAAATCCAGCGCTGCCTGCATTGCTTTACTCCTGCATTGAGGATACCAGCAGAGTTGAACACTACCGTTATTTATCTTCCTTAACAAACACGCTGATCAAGCTCCAAACTGAGACATATTCTACTAGTCTTGCCAAGAAGGTTTGGGATCACATGGCTGACCAATGTAGATGCTGCAGCCTTCCACAGTTTGGGGTAGGGGAATTGGTCCTGTTTCATGACCAATATGGGTTCAGAAGAAGAAACAATCTTGCCAGCATATGGAGTGGGCCATTTGAGATCATTTAGAAAACTGGGGTTGATGCCTACACCATTAAGGAACCTGTGAGGGGTCAAATTATTAACCAGGTACACATGAAGTTCCTCCGACCATACAAGCAATAGGAGCCTTATTGTCCAGTCAAGGAGGAGGTAATGTCGCGATTCCAATATGACTGGACAATAAGCCTGAAGTCATCATGGCGACATGTATGGAATCCGTTGGAATCAAACTGGTAGTGGCAATTTAAGCTGCAAATTAAGGTGTAATGGGTTAATGGGAAATCATTGAATAAGGCAATTGGGCAATGTCGACATTCAACTAATACAAATTAAATCGCCTACAAATTAGGCGATAGGGAATTAAAAGAAAGCTAGTCAAAACGAGGAGAATTGGTGGAACTAAACAGTCCAAGCAATGAGTGTGGTATCATCTAAAGCCGCTGTATATGAGCGTGATGGGCGATTAAAAAAGGGTTTTTGGTTAATAGAGAAAAGGAGAGTAAGAAGAGAGGATCCGAGGAGTTTATTCTATTTAAATAAAGTATTATAGTGGGAGCAAGTGCCCCATAGTTATCATATTAACATTTTATTCCGTTGTTACAAAGGACCACAATTGTCATATTGTGGGTTATATTGCTCAGTGGGCTAAACCCTGTGCAAAAATCTTATGGCGAATCCTCTAAATTCTGCCAAATCACAACAGCTCCTGTTGGCAAGGGGCCAACAACATCAAGGGAAACCATGTGCCAAGAAAAATATGGTTTCACTACCTGGTATGAAGACTTATGGCGGAATGGCTTCTCTACTTGGCACTGATGGCAACAGGAAATGGTTTTGAGCAATCAAAGCTCATGCTTTCCCAATAGTAATAAGGTCACAACAACTCCATTGTCTTGCACCCCCACCATGTCCGACTGCCTTGTGGGCACTCATAATAATTCCTGACCATGCTGAGGGTCACAGAAAATTCACCATAGAATCGCAAATCCTCTCATACAGTTCCCCATTCCATTGGAAGGTATTCACTTGCATCTCATTTAACGCTTTGATCACTTGGGGCAGTTCATCATCATACTTGCCACTAAGCACTTATCAAACATTATATCACTCAGATCCGCCATAACTGCAATCATGGGTAATCTTGATAAACAGTCAGCGTTTTGATGCTTTACTCCTGGGTGATGAAGTATCTCAAAGACATAAGCCTGCAGCTTAAGAGCCCATCGAGCCAAATGACCTTCAGGTTCTCTGAGGTTCTGTAACCAGCGTAAGGACGCATGATCTGTTATGACTTTAAACTTTACCTCATACAAGTAGACTCTAAATTGCCTATATGCTTAGATCACTGCTAAGCACTCCCACTCAGTCACAGTATAATCACGCTCATGGCAGTTCAGACTTCGACTGCAGTATGCTACGGGATGCTCTTCGCCTTTTTCATCTTTCTGAGAGAGTACCGCCCAAACAGCGGAAAGGGATGCATCTATCTGAATAATAAACTCCTTATCAAAGTTCAGATAACGTAACACCGGTGCAATAATCAGTGCCAAACAAAGTATAAAAGGCGTATTGACAACGAGCTGTCCATTCAAACACAGCATCCTTTTTAACAACTTAAATAGTGCCCCCAATACAGATAAAGTTAGGGATGAAGTGCCAGTAGTAACCAACCAGACCCAAAGATACCTGTATGTTGCATTTACTATTAGGTGTAGTCAGTTTTGCTGATGGCCTCCACCTTAGCTGGCTCTGATTTCAGCCCCCTAGAGTCTACACAAACCCCAGGTATTCCAACTGAGCTTTGAAGAAGTTATTTTTAAGGCTTAATTTTGATGTTCGCCTCAGCAAGCCAGCAGAATACTGCTTCTAAATGATCATGGTGCTCCAAAACTGTTCGAGAGAAAACATTTATCATTGAAGTATAAAAGGATGCATGACAGCTTCAGGTCACCAAGAATAGTGTCCATGGCTCACTGAAATGTAGCCGTGGCATTACACAGCCCTTGAGGCATCTGAGTCAGTTAAAAAGGCCTTTAGATGTGATTACAGAGCATTTTCCTGTTCTGCCGTGGGTAGCTCGATTTTCCAGTAACTTGATTTCAAGTCCATCACTGAAAAATAACGGGCTCTCACTAATCAATCCAAAGTATCGTCATTTCTTGGCAAGGGGTACAAGTCCTTTTTTGTAATACTATTGAGCTTCCAGTAGTCTATTAATGCGCGGTTTGTACCATCCTTCTTTTTACATTTAGAACGGGCAAAGCCCACAGACTCTTGGATGGTTCAATCATCCCTTGCTCCAGAAATTTGTCAATTTCATTAGTGACAACTTCTACTGCTCTCAATTGGCGGATCAGTTGAGACCTTATAGGGGATGATCTCCTGCGTCCACTGAATGGACCACCCCCCTGAGCACACCCTAAGTTATGATCAACAGTGAAATTCCCTTGTACTTCTGAAATAAATCTATTGCTTGGTCTTTTTGTTCTTCTGATATCCCTATTAGATTACTCCGCGCTACCACTGTCATTACACCATCTGGTGCCTCAACTGATAGGCCAAATTTGTCCAACGACCCAAAAATCATGAACCTGAAGGGCCTCTTCTATTAGAATCAAATGTAAATACACTACTATTTGGTGTCGGTGGATTTTTATTGGTTCATTCTGGAGGTTTGCTAACAAAACCTTAATCTCTCCATGGCCTGGAAGTATAATCCCTGGGGCCACATGAGGCTCAAACCGCATTTGATGATAGAGCCCAATGACTTCCCATATAGCCCAATAGGCACTTCCACCTCTAACTCAGTATTCACTAAGACTTGATGTCTAGAATGAATAGATATGGGCCTTGCGGCTTGGAGAGGAGTCCCTTGATATTCATATATCTGCTGATGAAGTGTCCAAGTCTTGTTTTGTAGTTAATGATACCGGACTGGCATCACCCCATCATTATATGCAAGATTATATGGCTCATGTGCACCAGACCCTTTGGCACTTTGCTAGAGGCGAAGTAAATTGGGATCCGCTGTCCTAAAATGGCAAGGGTCTCCTCTGTCATATTAATAACAGCCCCAAAATGTTGCAGGAAAGCAGATCCAATTAGCAAGTCATACTTTTCATTTGGTATCACAATCACCGGAACTACAATGACATAAGACCCAAAGCGCAGAGGTAGTGCACTGTAAGCTCCCTCAGAGACGGTGCTTTCTTCTCCAGCAGTTCCATGCACCATTTGATAATCCATATCTGGATTCAGTTTCAACTTTGCCATCAACTTAGTGGAAACTATGTTGAATGGAGCACCAGTATCTATTATAGCGCAAACTCTATTTTTTGCTACAAAAATATCACAGTAGTACAGTCGGAATAAGAAAAATACTGACTGTTTAATAAGTGGACATTTATGGGATCTCTTTTTCAAGAAAACTCATTATCCCCTCACAAACTTTGGGATATTCTTTGACAATGGCGTCTACCAGAAGGGCAACGTTTACTCCTTTCAGAGTTGGCACATCCACGGCAGAATCCAATTTTTCTGAGGAAGCTTGATTAAGCATCTGACAGGCATACGGCTTCAGTTGTTCTGGGGATCCTTTGTCTGCTGCAGCCTTAGCTTGAGCTCGAGTTACTAAGTTTACTCCTCCAACTGGCTGCTGGTATAAAACTCTGTCATTGTACTGAGGGACTTCCGTGGGATATACTACTATTGATTTAGGGACATTTTGGGTTGGAATCACGGAGGTAGATAAACCCATCTTTACTCTGCCCCATCTTTTCCCTAGTAGTATTATCTTGGTGTACGTAGTGCACACAGCGCTTATAGCAGAATTTTGTCAAGTGACCAGGGTGGCCTCATTCATAACAGCTGACCCCATAAGAGCTGCATCCTTGATTTTCATAAGAGGGTACAGGTTGGAAAGTTTGGGGTCTTTCAGCGTAACTAAACCCAGATCAGTAATAAGATTGCTGACGTTCAGTGTAGCTAGGTCCTGGTCAGTAGCTAGGTTACTGACGGTTTTTGTAACCAGACCCTGGACAATGATCAAACTGTTTAGTATAATTCAGCTGAGGATGAGGTGCAGAGTTATAATAAGGTCAAGGGTTGCTAGGTGGAACGTGAGTCAGATGAGACTATTTTCCTGAATAAGAGGGCAATAGAGGCGGTATTCTTCCTTTACATATTTGGTGGTGGAAAGCTAAAGGGATATGCGACGCAAAAACTGTGCAACTTTGAGCAGGGGAACGTCATCATCCAAAAACGGTAAAATCACATTGTGAAGCTCTCAGTATGGCTTCACTGCAGAGGTCATGGACATGCACAAATCGGCTTCTGCTAAGAGTCCTGCCCCAATCAGCACATGAGCTTCCATCATAAATTAATCAGCGAACTCCAGCATAGTCTCATTTTTATTGGAATCCAATTGTTAAGAATTCTGCTTCCGCAGTGACATCTTTGAGGTGCCCCTGAACAGGCGAAGCATGGTATCTTTTACATCCCTATAAGTAACAGAGATACTTGGGAGGTAACAGGTGACTTGATTGGCACTCCCAAAATCCAAGGAAGATATCAACAGTTTAGCCTTCTGTCTATCAAATGCACCTTCTGCTGCAAATTTAAACCGTTTGAAGAAACCATGGATATTCCTAATGTTATCAAACGGAGGTAGTTTCTCAATTTTAACCTCCTCATCCCATTAATGAATTTTTGGGCCATACTGAGGAATGGGTCAGGATCCAAAAGCAGTATCCCAATGAGAAGCTGGACCAGCGAAAGATGGGATGTCCGCCACTTCAGGTGTAGCATGACCTTCTGCCATGGGCGGCACTGCCATTACTTGAGGGAATTGGCGCTCTGACTCATATTTGTATCCAGTACTACCAACCTGGGTGTAGTAGCTCTGACCAGCGTCATATTCTTCCTTGTATGATTCCCCCTTGTTGTTCTTCCTCGTCCCAGAGAGAAGACTGAGAGGCATTGGTCAACTTCTGCTCTGCGCACTGCAGTCATTTGGTAGTATTATCCAACCGGTTGGCAAGTTCCTTGTTTTGTTGTCCCAAAGTTTGCATTTGGCTAAACGTACTATTAAGCTAGTGCATGACTGCATTTCATTCTTAAAGAAGTTCATCCTGTTTTTGGAGCACTGCGTCTAAGGTAAGTTTGAGTTCCTCATACCCAGCTGGTGCGGTGTTTTATGAAGACTCCCCAGAAACACAGGATGTATAAGACATGGCTGGCGACTGGAGATCTGGATTACTTGGTGGTTGATCAATGGGCCCCCTGTAGAGAGCACAACTGTTTATAATTTTGGACGGTATTGTTAGGATATGCCATATCGTTCTTACAGGTTGAACCCACTGAACAACAGACAGACAATGAGGGGATTGTCAGTTCTTCAGAAACACTTGAAAATATACTAAAAATAGGAGCAATCACCCCAAAGAATCTTTTATTTATTATAATAAATACAGCAACCTTTGCTGTTCCAATCTCTCTACTATCAACAACCTCCTTCTCTCAATCGCCCATCTCACTTATATACAACAGCTTTATATGATACTTCTCTCATAGCTTGGACTATTCTATTCCACCGATTCTCCTAGATTTTGTTTTGTTATTTTTTAGCTCTCTATCGTCCAAATTGTAGGCGATTTAACTCATATTTATCAAATGTTGACATCGCTTTATCGCCTTATCACCTTACATAGAGATGATCCAATAATAACCCATTATATTCAAATATCACCTCATCTCAAGGCACTTAAATAATCGTAGCTAATATCATGTTTGGTGGATTCTTTCCAATCCACTCTAGCTGTTCCAAGATTATCATCCAGTCATATTGGAATCACGACACCATCTAATTTAATATTATACAACCATTGGTAGCGATTAGTATCTTCTGCGGTCTTGATCTGCATCTGTACTACTAACATAAACCTAATTAGACTAATCCGATGAACTAGGGCACATATGAAAATTTGGGTGGGGTGCGGCGGTTTTTATATCTCACCTGTGGCCAAACCAGTCTTGAAATGATCCTGATGGTCCTTCTGGAGGGCTTTAAACTAGACCGCCTTTCTGCAAACCCCTTCAATAATTTTTACCAGATCAGGAGTGAAATTGGGGTAGAGAGGGAGTTTCTTTAGGAGCCAGGGAAGTAATCTACCGCTCATCCACCACGTAAGCTAAGCCACTGATCTGAGAGAGGAGCTCTATTGGGGTCTTGGGCCCCTTACTGCTCTGTGTGGGATTTCTTTGTGATCCACCGGGAGGAGCTGATCTGGACTTACAAGAAGGTCCAAAAAAGTTGCACTGTGAGTAGATCTTCTAGGACTTCCTTCTCCATAGCATTATAATTTCAATCTGCCTTTGATAGCGTCTTGCTGTAATAAGACACCAAATGATCAATGCTTTGCCATCCAAATGCAAGAAAATTTGTAAGTTGAGATGACCTATTTTTCCAGGCGGTTGTGAGCAATCTCCTCATAGAAGCATGAAGGGGCCCAAGCCTCAGTAGAGACCCTCTTTAGGATCAGTGACTTAGCTCATGTAGTATATGGGCGTTGGGTTAATTGCCCTGGGCTCTAAAAAACTCCCTCTCTGCCCCTCATTTTCCTCATCTGATTTTAAAAAATTATCAAAGGGGTGTTCAGAGAGGTAGTTCAAGTAAAACCCTCCACCAGGACCCTCAGTCGCACCCCAAGTGTGACCTGGTTACTGAAAATATTCAAGGAATTGCACCAACCCACCCACTCTACATATAAGCCCAAATCTGCATATTAAGTAGGATTAGGGATATCTTAATAGTTCAGATTGCAGATAAACCCGCGTATCATGAATTTAATATGTAAATTTGTACAATTTGCAATATTTATAGGAAGGGTCTCAGCGGAACTGGCGTTAGTAAATCACTCATCTGAAAATTTTTTGTCTAAGTTTGGTAGTACTCTACTCAATTTCTACTCATTCTGGAAGACAGGCAGCTAAAACTTTGACACCATCTAAGAACTCTAATTCTTTCCCATCAAATATATTGCAAGAAGCCTAGGATGACGTTTAGGGTTTCCATAAAGAGGCTTTGTCACCACAAAGATCAACTCTCCCTTTTGCATCCACTATATAGATATCCACCCTCCTTAGTGTAGGTTGCCAGTTGATTATATAGCTTTCCTCCCTGTTGGACATTTGCCCTCTCAGCTGCAGAGGAAGAATTACTTGGAGTAGAATTTAACCAAAATGGTGCGCTATCAGCCATTTACAAGTTTCTGATGACTCTAAATGTGATTTTAATCATATTAAAATTTCGGGGATATTGGCCAAAGAACCCTGGCCGATTCTTAGTATAACTCCGTTAATCAGGGTAACATTAGTTCACAACCTACATGGGCAATAATGGGAAACTCAAATGATTGGATTTTGCCAATCTCACAACGGACTTTGGGGGCAACCAGCGGAAGATACTCCAATAACCATCACCAAGTCCTTCACAACACCTAAGTGGGGGCCACCCCCTTGTATAGGCGTGGCAGAGTTCACCTGGGGTGAAAGTAATTTACCCAGTGGTGATTGGTTGAAGTTCATAAAATCCTTACCTCATGGGTATATCTTGCCCTAAAACCTAAAGTGTCAATTTCCAAAATAGTAATTCACCTCTCCCACGATCTAATAGGAGAGTTTCACATATTTTATGATTTGGAATACATCGCAGCTATTCCAAAACTATCCTTATATCCCCCAACCCTCAAAACCAGTTTAAATATGGATTGGGCAGATATCAAGGGGATTGCTTTTTGTATTGTACCCCATTTGCTAATAAGACTTATAAAAATTGCAAGTTTTTATTGGTAAATTTTTATTAAAAATTATTTAACTTTTGTGGGATCCAGCGCCGTTAGCAACAGCGAGCACCCTAAAAGCTGGTTTCCTACAAAATGGTGCTCACTACAGGGGACCCCTGTACAGCAAAATTAGTTTCTCTTGAAACGCAGCTGACAAGCAATTTGTCCCACCTGAGGAGCATGAGCAGCGTCCTTACAAACTTCCTCTTAAGGACAAATACATCACTGGCGAAGGGACCATTGGTACCTTTCTATATGTTTACAAAGCTGCTATGGATGGCGCCACAGACAAGCAAAAAGTTTGACATATCCTTCCTTGTTTGAGTCGCTTAGCACAAGAGATGATAGTACCCAACCTGAATCTTGGGTACACCTGGTCAGAGGTGAAAGAGGCTCTTTTGGCTGAATTTGGGTCAAAGTAGATTCCACATCGGGAAAAACAGGCCTTTATGCGCCTTAGCATTTATGAGGGTGAATCACCTATTGCCTTTGCTGAAAGATTTTACATCTCTGCACAAATATTTTCCACCTCCAACAATCTCACACTAGACAATGCTATTGATGCCCTGTTATCTGGGTTAGCCTCTCAGCCCTCTCTCGCTAGACATATCATCTCAGTGAAACGACGCTTTAAGAACATCTGGGATATCAAGGAGGCTTTGTTAGATGTGGCTAAACTTCATGTATGTGCCACAACAAATAAAGCCAAGATGAAAACTTTAGCTCTCACTATTGAAGAGCTGCCCCCTGTTAAACAGTTGAGGGTGAGCTGCCTGTGCCTGACCTCCCTGAAAAACCTGTTTCCTCAGTGCGCCTCAAAAAGGATGCCACGCCCTCATATAAAGTGGAAACTAGGAAAACAGTCACTATCATGCTTCTGCACAAGCCCACTAAAGCCGCGGTGTTTTCACCTCCAGAAAATCTGGTAAATGCATGCCCTAAGGCTATTCAATTTCCTGTGGCCGTCTCACCTACCTCCATCATGGCTTTGCCAGTTGTTAAGAATACCCTTGGGGAAGAACCTGAGGGGGGTTATGATGACATTGGGTATTATATATTGAGAGCCCCCGCGGAAATAGAGGTTCCTGATAATTTTAACGCTGGAAGAGTAGATGAGACCATCATAACTGAGGAGACGTACCTCAGCCAAGTTCTAGGGTGTCTAAGAGTTATTGATACTTCTAGAGATGGTGATTATTAGTAGTTGACTGATTCAACCACTTTAGTGGGTGCATCCTATGAAATCCATCTTAGATAAATACCCTGAGACTGCTAAAAAGCTAACCTTTACCCTTCGGCTTAAGGAGGTTCTAGCTTTGTCACCTAACTTTGGAGGAACAATTACTAAGATTGAAGTAGTCATTAAAAAGTCCGAATACTGGCCATCCTGGACACTGGCTCCCCAGTTAATGTGATCTCCACTAAGCTTATTAAGAAAAAACTAGCGCCTGACTTGGAGTACACACAAGAATTTGGAACCGCCAGCCCATATAATACCCATGCAATCAGGGCCTACTCTTCCCTTCCCATTCACATTGGGAAGCTTATCCTATCAGCCCCTGCTGTGGCTTTGGACAACAACCCGTACAATATGCTCATTGGCACTCAGGATATGATTGAGTACGTGGGAATAATAAACATGAAGCAAGGATACCTCTTGTTACTAAACTATGAAATCCAATTAGTCTTATCTAACGAAGAACCCAACAAGCACAAATACTTTTGCCTGATAGAATACCCTTTCACAGGTATGACTTTATCTTACTTCACCTCAGGACGCCAAACTAAGAAATTGCTAGATTCAGTGGATGCAAGGGATGGCATCCCTTTCTATGCTGCAGATGAGGTATTAATCAAACCTGGTGAACAACGATTGGTTGACACTAAAAGCAAGAAATAAATCCCACACAAATGCTTGTTTCATATCACAAGTTTTGAGGGTGTTAGCCCTTGGAGCCTAGACTATTGCCTAAGATACTAGACCCAGCCTACCAGAGGCCTATTACCCTTTTGCTGGGAAACCTCACCGGGAAAGACATGATCATTTGAAAACACCAGAAAATTATCTGAGGCTTTCTACTTCCAATGGAAGATATTGAACCTATCCGCTCCATTGGCTCTATGGCAGATTTGGATTTGCCTACGGATAACTTGATGTGCACTCTACCTAATGTTCATATTTTATACAAGTTAACCCCAGTTGAAATGGAAAAAGTTCATACTTTATTAAATGAAAAAAGCAACATATTTTTTAAATCAGACCATGACTATGGTCATATGAAAGGCTGGTGTCACTCCATTAATGCATGTGATGCTCGCCCTATTTGGCCAAAACCTTACCATAAGTCAAAGGTGGAAGAAGAGCAAATGAGGACGGAGCTCCAGCAATTGCTAGGTGCAGGGTTGTTAGTATCTTCACAAAGCCCATGGGTTTCCCATTTGTTACTCATTAAAAAAAAACGGAGGTCATTGGATAGTTATGGACTATTGAAAATTGAATAAGCTTACAAAAATTTATAGTTATCCTATCCCCCGCATTGATGACGCCCTGGCCCAACTTTGCAGCTCATACTTCTTCCCCGCCATGGACTTGGCAAGCGGCTATTGGCAAATGGATCTTTCCCATGAAGATCAGTAGACTGTGCTCTCATTTGTAGTGAGGGTCTTTTCCAACCAACCCAATTACCGCAAGGGTTGTGTAACACACCTGCATCTTTTCAGCGGGCGATGGACCATATTTTTGGGACCTGAAGTTAACTTGTGCTAACATATATCTTGATTATATTACAGTTTTCTCACGCACCTTCAATGAACATCTTGATCATCTTAAGGAGTTGTTTCAATGATGCATAAGCAAATATTAAGTTGAAGCCTTAAAAATGTACCTTCTTCCAAAAGAAATTGGATTTCCTGGGACACTCCATTTCCTGAAAAGAAGTCTAACCCATGCTAGATAAAGTTAGAACTATTTCAAGGATGCCTCCCCTAAGAATCTATAGTATATTCAGGAATTTCTAGGGATGATGAGGTATTACCTTCAATTTATCCCCAGATTTGCCCAGCTCAGCAAACCACTCGTTTGATTATTAACTAAGAACACCCCTTTCTATTGGGGTGCTGAACAGAAGGCCACTTCTGAGATGTTAAAACAATTGTTACAACAACGTCCTATCCTAAGACAACCAGACTACAATAAACCTTTCATCCTGTTTACTGATGCTTCAGACTATTCCATTGGGGCCACCTTAGCCCAACTAGATGAAAACGGTGTATATTATCAAGTATCCTATTTAAGTAAATGCTGTTTAAAACAGAACGCAATTATAGTGTAACTGAGAAGGATTGCCTTGACGTTTTGTTAACTGTGAAACACTACCGCCCTTTTTATATGGACCACCTTCACTGTGGTTACTGACCACGCTTCCCTAAAGTGGTTACAGAACATGAGGGGCCTACTGGCTGGCTAGCTTGTTGGGCTCTAAAGCTCCAGTTTTACAATATGAAAATTTAACACTGTGCTGGAACTCGTCACTTGTATGTTGATGGGTTGACTCAGCTACCAGTCCTTCACTTAGATAACAGTGAGGCAGAAGGTTACATGACCTTTTAATGACCCCCAGTGAATGGGAAGATGAGGATGAGCCTGTTCAAAAGATGTTAGCCCGGCACTCTCATAACACTAAAGTTGAAGATGGGAAGTTGTATAAGCAGGTGGGACAAAATGGCTACCTTACCTTCAGCTCTCAGAACGTGTACCTGCTATCCTAGAAGCTCATTTCAAATTACTCATAAAGGGGCCAAGAAAACTTATGAATGGATTAAGGATCAGAACTATTGGGATGAAATGATGGAAACTATTGTTGACGCCTTGGAAGCTTGCCTTACATGTAAGAAGCAATCCAGTTTCAAGACTCGATATCAGTATCAACCCACTACCCCTCAACAACTGTTCCATACCATCAGCTTTGATGTAGTAGGTCCCCTTCCACAGACTACTAGTGGAAACAAATTTATCCTAGTAACTATTGACCATTTCACCAAGTGGGTGGAAGCCGTAGCTCTCCCTGCCCAAATGGTCCAGGCGACTGCCACCTTTCTAAATCAACACGTTTTCACACGTCATAACTGCCTTCAAGTACTACACTGTGATAATGGTAAGAACTTCACCTCCAGAGTAGTCAAAATCCTGGCCACATATTTCAGAGCACAACAACTGTTTTCAGCTCCGTATAAAACCTCCTCCCCGGACGATGGAGAGAGCAAATGGAACCCTGGTTTCCATTCTTCGAAAAATGGCATCCTCTTATCCTCTTCACTGGGATCAATACCTACCCAGTGCCTTCATGGCCTACCAGATTAGTTATCACCAGGTGTTGAAAATGCCCCTATTCTGTGTCTTATATGGGCGGTAAGCAGAAATACCTGCTCTCCTAGTTAAGGATGTATTCTCCTCTAGAGTTGAGGAGCCCAAGAGAGTTATAAGATGATTGGCTCACCACATCATCCAGCTCCAATCAGAGGCAATGTCTAATTTAGCAAAAACGGTGACAAAAAGAAGGGCAGGCAGCCAATGAGCTCAATTTCCCTACCTACATTCCAAGTATCTGACATGATATTATAATACCATAACCGCATCACTCCTAGAAGCTGTAAGCTTGGATCAATATGGGAAGGGCTCTTCACCATCACCTACAAAAGAGGCAAAGAATACTCTATAAAATCTCTAGATATCAGAATCACTATCAACTGAGTACATGGACATTTCATTCGGCCTTATTCTCCCCCCACCATCCTTGAGGGGGGGTAATGTCAGACATTAGCCCTCTCAGCTGCAGAGGAAGAATGTCTTGGGTTATATTCAGCCAAAACGAGGTGCTGTTGGCCATTTACGAGTTTCCAATGACTCTAAATGCGATTTTAATCATATCAAAAATTTTTGGGGATATTGGCAAAAAGACCATGGCAAATTCTCGGTGGAACCCCATTAATTGGGGTATCACCAGTTCACAACCTACACAGGCACTAACGGGAAAATTGAATGATCAGATATGCCAATCTCACAACGGACTTTGGGGCAACCAGCAGAAGGTACTCCCCCAACCATCACCAAGTCCTTCACAACACCTAAGTGGGGGCCACCCCCTTGTATAGGCGTGGCAGAGTTCACCTGGGGTGAAAGTAATTTACCCAGTGGTGATTGGTTGAAGCTCATAAAATCCTTATCTCATGGGTATATCTTGCCCCAAAACCTCAAGTGTCAATTTCCAAAACAGTAATTTTCCTCTTCCACGATCTGATAGGAGAGTTTTACACATTACCTAATTTGGAATACATCGCAGCTATTCCAAAACTACGCTTAAATTCTCCCAACCCTTGAAACCAATATAAATATGGAATGGGCAGATATTGTCACTTGTACTTGACATCATAATGGGGACCAACCCCAAAGATAAGGCAGGGCGCCAGGAGGCCCAGAAGGTGAAGCTCCAGGCCCTCCCTGACCTGAGGCACACCCTAGACCAACGCTGGGTAAGGGAAAAATATGCCCAGGTTGAAACTAGTGGGGTGCCAAGTGCCCAGCCCCTGATGTCAGGCCACACATTAAAATGAATGATCTACCAAATAAATGAGGACAGTTTGATTCAGTTTGTTGAGGAACAGGGTTTTGAAACCTGTTTCATTTACAAAATAATGCGCTCAGGTCAATTTCAACTTCAATTGATCACTTGTGTGAAGTCAGTTTCAGCCTATGCAACTAATTCAGATGGCAGTATTGCCCTATTGGTGAGTCAGTGCTTGGGCCCACTGTGGCATAACCCCAATTCCCCCGTCCAAGCTTAAAACCCATTTTCCCCAACCAACATTACTTGTTGGTTGACTTCACAAATAAACCTTTTACCCATTTACGTTATTTTTAAAAATTTATACATTGAACGCTCCTGTGCGCAAACTTCTTTGAGGAGGTCTTGCACTCTGTTACCCTTGCCATTGCAAGTACCTTGCAGCTCTTAACTCGTGCACCATTTGTTCACCCAGGTTCCCTCCAACCTGGGTCAAGTAGCCCTTTTCAATATGTGCACCACGTTGCTTTCAATGGGGTTTTTATTGTAAATCTCGCTTTTCTATGCCTAAGCTGTTATTGCTCCAGCACCCTCTGCAGGGCTCTAATGACTTTGGCACTAATGGCTAGTTCCCTGAAGTTGGCCTTGTGCACTGTGTACTACCACACTGGGAACAGGAGAGTTATAGACACTCTCCTTACATTAGTCAACCAACCTTTTTTCTTATGTGCATGAACTTTTTCGTGTGGAACTTTTCTGAAGTGGAAACAGTGGCCGTCATCTGTGGGCTCCAGCTGTTGTTAGCCACACCGCTATTTCCTCTTTTTCTCAAAGGTTGGAGCAACTCGGTGTTATTATGGTTGCCTCCACCTGGAAAGTATCCACCCTTCATGTTTGTACCTGGTGGATTTGGACGCTTCAAGGTCTGATAGTCATGATTCCCCAAATTTCCAACGAAAATATCAATTTTCATTTCAAGATATGAGTTTTTCTTTGACAGCGTGTTCAGACAATGCCAGCGGAATTGGCGCAGATGGGCCTGGGGGTGTTGGCCTTGGATAACATTGGGCATTCCATTGAGGGTAAAAGAATAAGGTCGTTCACGTTTAGAAACACATTTTATAATGAAACACTGATATATACCTCTGAACCATTTTGAGCCTCTCATGGCTCAGATTTGGACCATATTCCTGTGTTTGAAATCACACTAGAAAATCCCCGTTTGACCTCTTCCATGATTCTCAGCACCCAAGAAGAGGAAAAAGAGCTGCGTTACCAATATGAAAATGTTTATGCACCTGCAGAAGGCATGGAGGGGTATGTGGCCTCAGTAGTAAGAGTGGCCAACTATCCCTCCCCCCTTTATGATTCCAAAACCTACTCTTATGGTTTGCTCAAGCCAGAAGAATGTTTAGGAGAGGTGGGGCATTTTCTGCTTTGGTTAAATCCCACTCTGGATACTTCCTCTTGTCTGCTACCCTTACATCCTCTTTTGGGAAGTTTAACTATTTTAGTGGATACCGGTGCCTCAAATAAGTTTATTAACCAAGACCTTGCTGACTACCTTGAGTTGAGTTATTCACCAGGTGGTATGGTTAGAGGTGGGGCTTCTCAAGGCATCCCTACGCAGAACGTCATAGGGTTGGTGGAATACCAGGTGGGCGCTTATCTTCTGTCCTACCATTTCCAAGCTATCAAGCACCTCTTGTTTCCCATTATTTTGGGGGTTGAGTGGTGGAGAAAGTTTGACGTCAGGACCAGTTTGAAAGAGAACAATCTATACTTGTCTTTGGTAAATGGTCACCAGTTGATTGTTCCCTTGTTGGAGGATAACACCCAGGGCCCATTACCCCAATGGCCCAATGTTCCCACTCCTTATCTTGCTCCTTCACTGAAGACATCCTCTTCCTCCGTGGGGTTTTCTTACCTTCCTGTTTGGAGGGTTTAGAATCCTCTTTTGATGCAACATCAGCTAACGCCCTCCATGAGCACTCCAAGTTTGATTGTGACTTTAAGATCACGGTGGATCTGGTGCAAATATCTTCCCCATATACCCACTGACTGTCCAGGAGGAAGAGGCGTTGGATGTGTGGGTGAAGGAACAGTTGGCCAAAGGTGCGATTTTTCAGCGAACCTCCCTGTATGCTCCCCCTACTCTTTGTGGAGAAGTCTGATGGTACTTTACGCCCCTGCGTAGACTATGGTAACCTCAATAACATTACTGTACCAGACCTCCATCCCATCCCTTTGGATTCACAGATTGCATGCTATGTGGAGATGGCGAAGGTCTTCTCAAAGCTGGATTGTCTCAGTGCGTTTAATTCGATCCAGAAGAAAGGGACAAGAGTGGTTGACCACATTACGTACCAGAAAAAACATTCCAGCTTCAGGTCATGCCCTTTGGGCTTAAGAATGCCCCTGCTATCTTTCAACGCCGCATTGATGAAGCGTTGGGGGACCTGTTAGGGGTATGCGCGGTCGCCTACATGGATGATATCCTGGTGTTTTACCCAGATCAGGAGTCCCATGCAGTCCACCTTCGGCATGTGGTGGAGCAGTTAAAGGCAGACCGGCTTACACTGAAGATCAGTAAGTGTGAATTATTCAAGTACCAGGTCACGTTTCTGGGTAATGTCGTGTTTGACCAGGGACACATGATAACTCCAGACAAGGAGAAGGCGATTTGTGAGTGGCCTATCCTCACCTCAGTCAAGGAATTGAGAAGCTTTTTGGGGACGTGCACGTTCCTCAAGAAGTTCACTCCCAATCTATCTGAGGTGGCGGCTCCCTTATACAAGGCTAGCGGTGCCAAGGTGCTTCAGTGGTCCCCCATTTTGGAGGATGCTTTCCAAGCAGTGAAGTTCATCCTGCTGTCCACGTCTGCTCTTCGCTATGTCGACCCTTCAAAGGAGTTCATTGTGTCTACTGATGCCTCCAACTTCGCCAAAGCAGCTGCCTTGTTACAAGTAGGCGAAGATGGGATAGAGCATCCGGTGGGATATTTTTCAAGGAAGATGTCTTTGCCAGAGTTGACTTACGCCATTCCTGATAAGGAGTTATTGGCAGTGGTGGAGGCGCTGACTTATTGGCGTCACCACTTGCATGGCTCATTCCAACCTTTCCGGGTATGTATGGACCACTGTGCCTTACTTTACTACCGCGCTCCTCATGTCATAACCCCACGGCAGACCCACTGGCATGAGACCCTTTCCTAATTTGCATTCTCGTATGAGTTCACCAAGGGCCAGGATAATGGGTTGGCAGATGCTTTGAGCCGCAACCCTGCCTTAGCACCCGATCCCAAGGAGGTAGAAGCTCACAACTCCCATGTGATGATTTCTCCAAGTAAACTTCTTCCTCCACAACCCTCTCCCCCAACGGTCCAGCGCTTGCACCTCTGGAAAATGCAGAGGAATATAGTATGTTTAGGAAGGTAGTCCTTTCTCAGCCGCTGGCAGTGGAATATACTACATTACTTGCTAAGTGCGAGTTAAATCAAGAGAATCTCTCCAGGGCTATCACATGAAGGATGAGATGCTGTGGTTCCAGGGGCGCCTATGGATTCCTGATGGACCACTTCGCCTGGAAATTGTCCGGGACCATCATGATGGACTTACCATTGGTCATCCTGGTAAAGCAAAGACATTAGATTTAATCCGGCACATACAATTGAAAGAGCTTGACTGCTCAGGTGGGGCGGTACTGTAAGGAGTGTTTAGTCTGCAACCAAATGAAGCCAAGTTGTCAACCTTTAGAGGGGTTGTTGGTACCTGTCAAGAAAGCTGAAGGGCCCTGAACTTCCCTATCAGTGGATTTTATTGTAGAACTACCTGTCTCAGATGTTTACGATGCCATCATGGTGGTAATGACCGGTTTATAAAGTTCGCCCACTTCATTCCTTGCAGAACTACAATAACCGCGGATGAGATGGCTAGGCTTTTTGTCATGCATGTGTTTGCGCTCCATGGAGTTCCCCAAGAGATTATCAGTGACTGGGGACCGTAGTTTACCTCTGTCTTTTTGGGAAGAGTTGTGTAAGACTCTCCAGATTCGTCCTTTCCATTTGAATGCCCATCACATATAATCAGATGGGCAGACTGAACGAGTGAACCAATTCTTGGAGCAGTTCCTGAGGCGTTACACCGCCGCAGATCATTCAGATTGGGCTTCTCACTTTCCAATGGCCTAGTTTAGCTACAACAATACCTTGCACTCCTCAATTGGTTGTTCCTCGTTTTTCACCAGCCATGGCTTTAACCCCACCTTTAACATGGAGCCCAGATGTGGGTCTAAGGTTGAAGCGGTGGTGGACTTTGCCAAGACAATTAAGAAGGTCCACCATGGGGTTTCCACAATTTTGGAGGCGGAAATGCAGGTGTATGAGGAAAAATGCTGATGGGAAACGCTGAGTGGGTCCTGCGTACAAGGAAGAGGATCTTGTGATGCTTGATGCTCATAACATCCCTATCAAGCAGACATGCAAGAAGCTAGGACCTAAGAGTATTGGCCCTTACCGCGTTGTTAAAATGTGGGCCATGCCTCATACCAGCTGGATCTTACCCCTTCATTTCAGATCTTCTTGGTGTTCCATGAAAGCAAACTCACGTTGTTTGAGGGCCCCCACCAGGGACTCCTGAGGCCTATCTTGTGGATGAGGCGTCTGAGTGGAAGGTGGAAGAGATAGTTGCCTCCCGCCGCGTTAAAAGAAGACTGGAATACCTAGTATCCTGGAAGGACTTTTTTGCTGCAGAGAACAGTTGGGTTCCAGCGTGCGACTGTGTGCATGCACAAGATCTGATTGAGGCCTTCCACGAGCATTTTCCTCAGGTGGCTGGATCTCAACCCAAGCCGACCGTTGCCACCATGAAGTTGGCCCCTTCCCACAAGAACTTTTCCCTTGCGCAAGTCCTTGGAGGGGGGTTGAGCCCCATTGGGAGGAGAGGGTAATGTCATGTGTACATGGCATCATAATGGGGACCAACCCCAAAGATAAGGCTAGGCTCCAGGAGGCCCAGAAGGTGAAGCTCCAGGCCCTCCCTGACCTGAGGCACACCCTAGACCAACGCTGGGTAAGGGAAAAAGATGCCCAGGTTGAAACTAGTGGGGTGCCAAGTGCCCAGCCCCTGATGTCAGGCCACACATTAAAATGAATGATCTACAAAATAAATGAGGACAGTTTGATTCAGTTTGTTGAGGAACAGGGTTTTGAAACCTGTTCCATTTACAAAATAACGCGCTCAGGTCAATTTCAACTTCAATTGATCACTTGTGTGAAGTCAGTTTCAGCCTATGCAACTAATCCAGATGGCAGTATTGCCCTATTGGTGAGTTGGTGTTTGGGCCCACTGCAGCATAACCCCAATTCCCCTAGTGAGCTTAAATACATTTTACCTGATCAACATTCCTTGTTGGTCAACTTTTCAAATAAGCCTTTTCCCCGTATACATTATTTTACAATTTTATGATATTTAAAATGCTCCTGTGTGCAAACCTCTTAAAGAGGTCTTGTGCTCCATTACCCTTGCCATTGCAAGTACCTTGCAGCTCTCAACTCATGCACTGTTTGTTCGCCCAGGTTCCCTCCAACCTGGGTCACTTAGCCCTTTTCAATATGTGCACCGCGTCGCTTTTAATGGGGTTTTATCATAAATCTCGCTTTTCTATGCCTAAGCTGTTATTGCTACAGCACCCTCTGCTGGGCTCTAATGACTTTGGCACTAATGACTAGTTCCCTGATGTTGGCCTTGTGCACCGTGCACTACCACGCTGGGAACAGGAGAGTTATAGACACTCTCCTTACAGATATCAAAGGGATTTCTTTTTGTATTGTACACCATTTACTAATAAAACTCATAAAAATCTCGAGTTTTATTAGTAAATTTTTATTAAAATTAATTTACTTCTATGGGATCAAGTGGCGTTAGCACCGGTGAGCACCCTAAAAAGCTGGATTCCTACACTCACTTTAGACTTACTTAAGAAATAGTAATCTTTGTGTTAAACCCTTTGCTTCATAATTCACCTTCATGCTACCTTATTGATTTTCACCAAAATTTACAGTGATGCATTCCACCATGCGCAAATAATTTTGGAGATTGTGAGCAGACGTTCTGATCTGTATTTCTATAATCACTAACCACCCTCTGTGAGATATTGGACAACTAACTACACAATTATATTTGCTGAACTGTCACGCTCACTGCAGAGGCCGTTAAACATTTTTTTTTAAATTTTAATCTGCCCCATTTTGGGCATGATCTAAACCATTTTGGTCGCAATCCATTTTACAGTATCTAATGAAATGATTCGCCTAATAAAACACATAGTACCAAACATCCTTGTTCCTTGGATAGACTGTCACTTTCCTGCATCTCACATCCTTGTGAATTGCCCCAGTAAGACCTGAGGTTGCTCCTACTGCAGCCCTCTGTCTTGTTGTAGGGGCCTTTTATATGTTTTTAGACAAGTAGCCCCCAATTAATCCTTATGGAACTCCTTTTATAAAGTCACTAGAGCAGCTGAGCATCTGGAATTTTGTATCATTAATTGTGCACTGTAAAACCCTCTCAAGATTGACAGAACTTTCCAAATTAGCTGCATCCCTGACAAAAATGGCTCTAACGCTATATCAGATATGTCCACAAATTGGATGGAGGGCTATCTATACTAAGCTGTCACAAAATGTTCTTTTATTTAATAAATTTTTTTCTTCCAGAAACATTATTTTTGTTCTACCCCTCATTCAAAAGATGTAATTTGGTGATTAAGAAATTAGGTTTTGTCAAGTTGATTAAAATTGTGGATAAACTGATGACAATGCCCCATCAATCCTAAGAATACATGTATATCTTTGAGACTCTTTGGTTCAGGCATCTTAAAAATTGCTTTATCATTATATATAATGATTAAATTCCTTCCTGAAATATATTATGTCCTAAGAATTTTAATTCCTGTTAGAAAAAGAGGTCACCTTTGTGAGTTTAAGCTTGATATTGTTTCCTTTTTAAATTATTGGAAAACTAGCTTGAGATGATCCAGATGATTGGTAGATGTTTTTGAAAACACCTTTTTTGTCATGTAAAAAAGCAATAACACAGTTCATTTGATCTTTCATGATATGACTCATTGACTGTTGGAATGAGGCGGGTGCATCAATTAGACCACGGGGGCCAGTTAAGCTGACATAGTCCTTATGTGCATATTAGAGTGCACTTTTCTTGGTCTTCTGGTGATAAATCCTTTTGTCAGTAAGCACTGGTGAGGTCCATTGTGGAGTAGAAACTCAATACAGAACGTTGAACAGATCTTTATCTACTTGCAGAATGGTATAGCTGTCCTTCTTTGTGCATCTTTTTAGCTTCCTGTAGTCTATCATTATTCTGTGACCAATATTTTCTTCTTTACATGTGATAGTGGGGATGACCATGGTCTCTTAGAGAGAACAAGTAAGCTGGAATCCAATAATTGTTTTACCTCAGTCTTCATATACGCTTCTTTAACTTTGAATCCTATATGACTTTTTTGTATTGGAATTAGATCTCCTAAGTTGATACTGTTTATCTAATTTTTCATATGACCATAATCAACATCTGACGTGAAAAACTATTTTGATAATATTTAAGTAGCTGATGCACTTTCTCAAGTTTTTCCTGATTTAATTTATCAGATATTTGTATTTGACGTATTGCAAAAATTAAGTCATTGTTGGGTAGGCCCAAATTAAGTTAAATATCAATATAATGTACCTTGCAAATTTCTTCAATTTAAACAGCCTTTTCCAATCTCCTGAATTTATTGCCTACGATTTCATGATTTGTTAGGTTTCCAAGTAGTAACTAGATTGCTGCTAATAAGCTAGATTGATTACTACAGGTAATACACTTAATTCAAATCTGCTGACCATGTCAATTCTAGTGACGTGTAATAATCAGTTTTAAGGCATCTTCGGGGTTATGCTACTCAAAAACCACTCTGTTCTCTTAGGTTAATTTTAACCTCTTTGATAGCATAGATAAGTATTCCATCTGCCATATTTCCTAAAGTAGGGAGCTTTTTCTATTTTTGTCCAGAAGTAGTATAACATGAAGAGAAATTGTGAACAGGGTACTTGACCATACAAAAGTATCCCTTTTTGAAGGGTTCCTTATTATCTAGAACAAAGGGAACTCTTTAATTAAGGAGGAATAGATACCCTTCGTTCAAGTTACTAATTTCTTCATATTTAATCATAAATTGCATCCTGATGAGTATGTTGTACTGGCTGCTGTATAAAGTGATCATGGGAGCTCTAAATCTAATTTGCCAATTTGAATTGGCAAGTAGGAGTAGGCGCCTATAGCTCTGGTTTTATTTAGACCTGCGGTGCTATACTTATGGGTGTACTAAAGGTCTGGGGAAATCTTGAACTTTTTAATAAGCTAAGACGAGACAAAGTTGATTGTAGATCCCATATCCAAGAAGATACTTACTCAAAATTAATTAATCACTAATTCTGTTTTTTAGTTTACATTTCCTCCAAAATTTGCTAGTAGGGATAAAACCTCTGTTAGCTTATCAGAAAACTAGACTGTAAGCCGAGGTTCTAAGGGGATCAAAGCTGTAATTAGAAAGAACTATTAAAACATTCAGAAAAGAGGTTATATAGACTATATCTTAAAATTCCAATAAGGTTTGCTGACTATAGTTTAGAGTGGGACATGTTGCTAAAATTCTCCTTAGATCCCTTTAAACAGGATCTAACAAATCATATCGAATTTTTGTTTAATAAAGGGCTTCATTATTCTCCTTTACAAAATGACCTCATGACTGCATTGATTGGAGGTGCCCTTTATGAAGTGTAGTGAGCCAGTAAGCCAATCTGGAAGGCATTTCTTCAGGTTCTGTAACATATAAGGATTTTGGTTCAGATCTTTCTGATACATTCCCAGAAGAAGGTTTTATATATGAATAAGATCACTAGATAGTTGACTTATCTATGCTCAATTTGAAAAGTGGAGATTCGACTAGGAAACTATCTCAAATTCCAACAACTCCCTCTCAAGATCCTAAAAATGGGGGTATTAGGAAGTAAGAACTAGCCATGTACTCAGTTGACCATATAACCTGATTGACATCAACAACTTTGAATAATCAGAGTTCACTTTATATATAATGCATTAGGTACCAGTTGGGATTTTGCCCATCTTTCAAGACGTCTAGATTACAATGATTGCTAGTGGATAATTTCTTATAGCGAGTGAATTGGATATATGTTGACCCCAATTTTGGGTTAATATTGTTTGGGGGATTTTAGGTAATCCGCCTGGTTGAGATCCATTAGGGATCAATCCAGGTGAATGCATAAGTTCTCATCAGGCAGAGTTGCTGACAGATTTGGGCATCTTATAGTTAATCAATGATTAGCTATTAGGTGTACCAATTGGTTTCAGTTGAGTTTTATCACCAACCAATTGGTAATTTAATGAGCAAGTTGTGAGGCGAGTGATGCAGCTTGTAACTAGTGAATGAATCTATTGATTTGCAACCTGCCTTAATGGGTAACAAGTCCCATTGCCTAATCAGGTTGCTTGCCAAATATGGTTGGTTTGCCTGGATTGAGTGGAAAACGTTATGGACACGTTTTCTTACTCTTTCTGTTCTAGGTCTTAAGGATGTCCAATGAAAGAATCCTAATCAGGATGGGGAAGACCATTGCTGGTGAGTTGACAAAGGGTAATTCAAAGGCAATTGTTGGCGTTTCATCGCTGAGGCGCCAAATGAAGGTTAAGCACCGAATTCCCTCTATAAATTCTTCTGATAATTCACTTTAATAAAAAACTTGAATTTAGTAAAATTAATTATTAGTCTTAGCTCTATTCAGCTTCAGGAAAATTATAGCTGTGTGCTTTAATTTTTGACTATTTAGAAGGAGAAAATATTAAGGATTGAGGATCCTTAGAAGAGAAGCTGAGCTGAGATGGGAATTTCTGCTAACTTCAAGTCACCAGAGGAAAGGCCATATACTAAGGTTCTATGAATAGATCAAGTTAGGCGGATAAGGGTATAAATCTCTACTGAAGACATCAAGAGCATATTGAGGAGGAATACAGGTTGATCATTAAGCCAAAACTGGATATTTATTCAACTACGGATTTTAATCTTCATACAGAATAAATCAAATATCATATATTATCAGACAACGCAAAGAGTGCACAAACCGACCCTATGCAGTTATCAATTGGGGGTAATTATATGTAAATGAGCACAGAAGCCCCAAATTTTTAACAGTACCTGATTAATGGGTGTTAAGTTTGTTTTATTGGCCCTAATAGTCAATGGTGGTAGAACAGACCATATATAAACTGGAAAATCTGCAGGGTGGGCTATAAGCATTAGAGTGGCCCATCTCTTTAGTTTATTTGAGATAATCCATTGGGTATTAAGGGCTTGAAAGAAAAGAATTTTGTCTGCTAAGTCCTTCATAGTTAGTTTTAAATTTTTAGGGCACTGAGATGTCCAAAAAGATTGCATTTTGCTTGGTTATGAGGCACATTTGTATAGGGTTTTAAAATGAACATCTCGATTATCTGATGATAGCTTATATTATAAGCCAATAGTGTCTGGACAAATAATGGTCTCAGAGCATAGATTCAGATCAGTCAACCTTTGTAAGATAGAAACTAAACTCCCACTAGCACGTTTGACCATCACATTAGTAGAAGGATTATATGAGGTAATAAAGTTCTGATTGGTTCTAAATAGAGATCTTAGCTCTTGGACTACCTGAGAGGTGAGATAAGTTCATTATCCAAAAAGTAAAATCTGTGGGAATCCATATTGAGTGAAAATAGATTAAAAAAGCAAAGAGGCTGTAAACTTTGGAGGTTGCAGTTGGCACAAAAGTTGCCTCTACCCATTTGATCAAATGATCTATGTCTATAAGGATATGTTTATGCCCATGTAAGCCGGTGGGTAATGGATCCAACGCATCAATAATGACAAGATTGAAGGGGCTTACTGGAGCTACGACATGATGTTGATAATGAGGGTTGCCCCAGTCGTGTTTGACAAGCTAAACAATCATCTAGTACTTCATAAATAGTCTCAACCATTTGATCCCAGTAGCAACGCTTTCTTAACCATTCATGAGACTTCTTCATTGCTTCATGTCCCAAAGTTGATTGTCTATAAGGATGATTTTAGTACATGAAGAAGGGCATATATATGGAAGCCACTTTCTAACTACTTTCTTATATAACATCCCATCTCAGATCTGAGTATCTCTCTCATGTTTCACGCCTCATCTTGGAACTCAGGGATCTCTATTTTACCAGAAATCCAAGCGTCCAATTAAAATCATACAACCTATCTTCTTCAGGGTTATTACAGCAATTATGAGCATCCTTAAGAGACCATCCACATTTTGAATTGCCCAGCGCAATGAAGAATGATAAAAAAATAATTTTGAAGCGTAAGGCCCATATAACCAATCCACTGCCATGGTCCTTCATTTGTTGCAACCACCGGAGTGAGGAGTGTTTGGTGATGACTGTAAAGTGGGTTCTTTACAAATATGGTCAGAAATGTTTTATTAATAGTGTACCGCTAAGCACTTTCAATCAATAAAACTATCATTCCTCATCCTTACTCATGATTTTGCTGTAAAATGCCACAGGATGGTCAACTTGACTCTCATCATGTTAAGCTAATTTAGCTCTTACTTCTATGTCACTTACTTCAGTGAATGATAGAAATGGGAAATTGAACAGCGGGTGAACTATGATAGGCATTGTACAGAGGGCGGTTTTCAACATAATAAAGGCCTGTTCCTGCTTAGATCGCCATAAAAAGGACCGGCTTTTTTAGAAGCTAATTAAGAGGCTCAGCTTTATTAGAAACCCAAGGTTTAAAGTGAAAATAGTAACCCACCATTCTGAGGAAAACATGAATATACATCAACCTGGGGGCTGATATACTCTACGTGGCTAAGACTTTATCAGGAATAGATGTATGCCTTTCCTTAAGACCTTATATCTGAGGAATTCCCTTTCAGACTGTAAAGAATATCATTTTAAAAGGTTAATTTTGATAGTCTTATGGAGGCGGGTAAAGAGTTTCGTGATAATTTTTCAACTGATTGATAAACGTTCACAAAAAATACTATAATGCTGTCAAGATAAATGAGGACATAGTACAAAATTAGGTCTCTCAGGATCTCATCCATAGCACGTTAAAATGTAATAAGCACGTTACAAAGCCATTGGGCATCCTGGTTGGCTCAAACTGTTCTTCATAAGCAATAATAGTGCACTTAGACTGATTTACAGGCGCCAGATCTACTTGCTAGTACCCATTGGCGAGATTCTTTGCATAGAAGTACTGGGATCCTGAAAGTAACAGGAGTTAATTATTGATATGGGGCAGTGGGTAGCATCTTTTTTAGTAAAGGGTTAAGCCTATGGTAGTCCATCCTCACCCAATGACTACCATCTTTATTTTGGACTAGAAGTATAGGGGAGGATCAGGTGGTATGAGAAGGAACAAGAAGTCCATAATCTAATAACTGTTTAAGTTCAACAGCCACCTGAGCTTCTTTGACCTTACTCTTTCAAAATGGATGGAGACATATATGTTAAGCATCCCCAGTCTTTACATAATGTAGGACATCTTCCATCTTTTCTAAAAATCATAAGTAGAGGTCAAGAAAATGTTGGTGTATTCTTATAGAAACAGCTAAGCTATATACCTATGTTCACTGGTCAACTTGCTCTTATCAGATGTCTCTACCAAGGATATCTAAGGGGGATCCAGCCTACAGTCTGGTAAATTCCCAAAGCTATGCACATCATTGATATTTTTCACATGCAGTAAGCAAATGTAAGTGGCTGATATACTAGGGTTATGGACTAGGTTTATTGGTTAACTTTTCTAATAACACGGAAATAACCAGCATATGTGGGATCAAGGATACCTTGGGCAGGTCAGACATCCTAACTAAGTAATTATCTATTCTCTGGATCACTAAAAAGCCCTATAGGAATATTGATATAGAAACCGGCGTTGGCTACAGTCTGGGACTTGGGTGATAATGGTTGACCTGGGTAGATAAAGTGTTACTCTCATGTCATTCCACTAAAGGATGTGGTATTCGCACACACAAGCCCCTCACATGATACTCTATTTAATCAATCTGATCTTCATTTTCCAAAAGTCACTCTCAAGCTTTGATATCCATCTTGAGATCTATAGAGGTCTCAAACAGGAATGGATTCTATGTCTCAAGAGGTATAAAAATACACCGTCATAATGTACTATGGCATAGTATTTGCAAAAAAACTGGAGACCTAGGAGGAGGTTGTAGCTGGGGTAGTGCGACAGCCAAAAGTGTTTAGCAACAGTATGCTGAGTTGGATATGCAATGATGAGATGACCTTAATAGATCAAGTACCTCTAGTTCGGCCAATCATACTCAATATAGTGGGACAAGTCAGGGGGCAATTTTTATGAAATTTATTAACTTTGATGAGATAAAATCTACAGGGGATCCGCTATCAGTAATGTCATGAAAATGAACCTTATGAATTAAAAAGCAACTCAAGTTACCAAGCTCTCAAACTGAAGGAGAAGGTGAGAAACATAGGAGCTTCATTAGAAGAAGAGTATGCAGTATCAGTTTTTTATTAAGTGGTACCATTAATCACCTCCAAATACAATAACGTTTAATATATTATGTGTGTTCAAGGTATGTTGAGGCGTTAAAGGGATTTCATCATGAAGCGTGTAAACTTTTCTTGTAAGTTTAATGCATATGTTCAGACTTAGTTGTAAGGAAAGGAAAATACCTAGTTTTATGGAGACAACTAGCCAGTTGAATTTCCTTCATAAGAGGTTTCACTCTCACTCAGGTATAATCTCAAAGATATTTAAGAAATTAAAGAGAGCAAGTATTCCCTTAAACTATTTAAAGTCGAAGCAAAAATATAATAAATATTTAACTGTCAAATTCTGCCTTTATCTAAGGTACTAGATGATTAATAGGGTAGTTTGGTGCTTTTCATCTGGAACCTAAATAAAATGTCATTAAATTTCCCACAAGAACTTTGCACTTCTGGACTGAATTCTGAACATATCAGGTTACATCACCTATTTATCCCAGTAGGGCTACTTTTATGGGCTAGCAGCTATATATTGGTGTTAGTAACCAATTACCAAAATGCTGGAGGCCAAATTAACCAGGTTGACCCTATAAACTGGCACTAGAAAAATAATTTAAAACGCTTTGGTAACTTCAGAAAAATTCATTAATAGCTCAGCGCTTCAGCCCAAACAATTCATGGTAGAAAGTTGTTGGACATTTACCTTTGCAGATCAAAGATAAGAATGCTGCAGGTTGAGTTCTGCCAAAATAGGAATATTTCAGCCATTTGCAATATTCCCATGTCTTTATGGGCTCATTTATTAAAAACAATAATGAAAAAGTCAAGGAAAATGGCCAAAAGTCCCTGGCTAAATCTCGGTGGAACCCCATTAATTGGGGAAACACTAGTTCAATACCTGTACGGGCACTAGTAAAAACAGCTGCTCAGATTACTCTGACCTCAAATGGACTTCAGGGTTACCATCAAAAGTCAAACCCCCGACCCCAACAAAGTCCTCCAATGCACCTGTGTGGGGACCCCCCTTTTATAGGCTTGGCGGGGGTCCCCACGGTGCAAGAAATTTCTCAGGTGGTGATTGGCTCAAGTTCATAAAAACGTTACCCCATGGGTACATTTGGGCTAATAAGAATTCCCCTTCCTTCCTTCCTCTTCCCTAAAGTGAGGTTTAAAGTTATGATATGCTATTCCTGCTTATTTCCTAGTTCAGACTCATGCAGGCTATTTCAACCATATTCCCAAATTCCCCTTCAACCTTTGAAATTACTTTAAATACTAGAAAGTTGGAGGTCAAGAATCATCATTTTCCCCTTATCGCGCTCATAATAAAAATCAAAAAAATCTAAATTTTAGTAGCGCTTATTTATTTATTAAAAAAGATTTACAAATCTTTGTGGGATCCAGCAGGCGTTAAGCACCAGCGAGCAGATATAAGCTGGATTCCCACAAAAAGGTGCTCACTACAGGGGAACCCTGTATAGCCAGAATCATTGCTCTTGAGGAGCAACTTGGCAGTGCTTTATCCCACCTAAAGGAGCTTGAGCAGCGCACTTACAGTTTCCCCCTTATTGAAATTCACTCCTGGAGAAGGAGATATTAGTACGTTTTTGTATGTTTATGAAGCTGCCATGTATGGCTCCACTGATACCCAAAAATCTCCGTATATCCTTCCCTGTTTAAGCCGCCTAGCACAAGAGATGATAGTTTCTTACCTGAACCCTTTTCTCACATGGGTAGAGGTGAAGAAGGCTCTTGTGGATGAATTTGGATCATAGCAGAGTCTACTTAGGGAAAAACAGGCCTTTATGCGCTTTAGCATGTATGAGGGTGAACCACTTCTTGACTTTGCTGAAAGATTTTACTCGCTGCGCAAAAGTTAGCAACCTCTAACATGCTTACCCTAGATGATGCTATTGCAACCCTGTTAACTGGGTTAGCTTCTCAGCCCTCTTTAGCCCAGCATATTATATCAGTAAAACGCCATTTCCAAAATATAAGCGACCTAAAGGAGGCGTTAGTAGATGTTGCCGATTTCCATTCAAGTGCAACATCCAAAGAATCTGAGTTGACTCTTTCAGATCTCACTATTAAGGAGATACCACCAGTTGCACAGTTAAGAATGAGCTCCCCTATGCCTACCATCCCTGAAAAACCTGTTCCCTCCGTGCAATCTAAACAGGTTACCACTCCTTCTTATAAATCAAAACCCTTTTAAGGTAGTAACAACCATCCGTCCACACCAGCTCACTAAAGCTGCTGTGCCTACCCCTCCAGCTAAGCTGGTAAAGGAGTGCCCTAAGGCTATTCAATCTCCTGTGGCCAACTCTCCTACCTCCATCTGGCCTTACCTGTTGTTGTAAATACCCTTGGGGACAAATCTGAGGGGGTTATGACGATTTTAGTTACTACAAACTTGGAGCCCCCGCAGAGGTAGAGGTTCCTGATCACCTGAACGCTGGAGGAGTAGACGAGACCACCAACCCTGGGAAACGTACCTCAATCAAATCCTAGGGTGTCCACAAGTGATTGACACTGCCAGCGATGGTGATTAAATCTTAGCTGGTTTGATTCAATTTCTTCAGCATGTTCATCCCTAAAGAACCATCAAGAATAAATACCCTGAGACTGCTAAAAAACTTACCTCCACCTTACAGCTCAAGGAGGTTTTAGCTTTATCACCTAACTTTGGAGGGACCCTCACTAAGGTTGAAGTAGTCATTCAATAAGTACGTATCTTGGCCATCTTGGACACTGGCTCCCCAATCGACGTGATCTCCACTAAGCTTATCAAGAAGGTCAAGTTAGCGCCTAACTTGGAGTACACGCAAGAGTTTGGAACTGCAGGCCCCAACAATACCCGGGCTATTGGGGCCTACTCATCCCTTCCCATTCGAGTTGGAAACCTTATTTTATCAGCCCCTGCTGTGGCTTTAGATAACAACGCATATGATATGCTCATTGGCACTCGGTTTATGATTGATTATGAGGGAATAATCAACCTGGAGCAAGGTTACCTCTCATTGCTCAACTATGAAGTCCCGCTAGTATTATCCAATAAAGAGTCCAATAAGCACGAATACTCTTGCCTGGTTGAATACCCCTGCGCAGCAATACCTTTATCTTATACCACTTCTGGGCGTCAAACAAAGAAATTTCCTGATTTATTGGATGCTATGAAAGTTTTCTTTTTATGCTGAAGATGAGGTCGTGATCAAGACTGTTGAACAACGAGTAGTTGACACAAAAGTCACACTTCATATCCCACGCCACTGTTTGTTGCACCTCGTTAGTATTGAGGGCGTCAGTCCTTTGGTGCCTCGGGTATTGCCTGGCGTTCTTGGCCCTGCTTATCAAAGGCCCATTACTTTGCTATTGGGAAACCTCACCTCCAAGGACATAGTTGTAAAAAACACCATGAGATTGGCAGAGGCTCGTTAGTCCCTGTGGAGGACATTGAAAAATTCACACCATTGGTACTATGATGGATATGGGCCTGCCAACGGATAACTAGTATGTACCTTACCCAACGTCCATATCTCGGATGAGATGACCCCAGATGAGAGGGAAAAAGTTCATACTCTCCTTGATGACTATAGTGACATTTTTCCAAATCCAATACCGACTATGGCCACATGAAGGGTTGGTGCCACCCCATTGATGTGGGTGATGCCCATCCCAGTTGGTCAAAACCCTACCACAAGTTCAAGGTGGAGAAACAGCAAATGAGGACAGAACTTCAGCAGTTAATCGATGCAGGGTTGTTAGTTCCTTCAAAAGCCCCTGGTCTTCCCATCTCTTGTTAATAAAAAAGAAGAATGGAGGACATCGGATAGTAATGAATTACCAAAAATTGAATAACTCACAAAAAAGGATAGATATCCTCTTCCTCATATTGATGATGCCTTGGCCCAACTATTGGGCTCTAATTTTTTTCCACCATGGACTTAGCTAGTGGCTATTGGCCAATGGACCTTTCTCCTCAAGATCAGGAGAGATGCGCTCTTATCTGTAGTTAAGGTCTCTTCCAACCCACGCAATTACCTCAGGGTTGTGCAACGCACCTGCCTCTTTCCAGCGTGCAACGGATCACATTTTACGGGACCTCAAGTTGACTTGTGTCATCGTCTATCTTGAAGCATCACGGTGTTCTCAAAAACCTTTAATGAAAATATTGATCATTTGAAGGAGGTTTTTCAACGGTTACTTCAGTCTAGTATCAAGTTGAAGCCCTCAAAGTGTACCTTCTTCCAAAGGAAACTCGATTTCCTTGGTCACTCCATTTCTCAAAAAGGTATTCAACCCATGCAGGACAAGGTTGAAGCCATCTCAAAATGCCAGACCCTAAAAATCTACGGGATATTCAGGTATATCTAGGGATGATGGGTATTACCATCAGTTCATCCTAAGTTATCTCAACTTAGAGAGCCCCTTGTCCGCTCATTGACCAAGAACACTCCTTTTCAGTGGGGTGTAGAAAAGAAGGCTGCTTTTTTGAGACGCTGAAGCAACTGCTGCGACAACGCCTTATTCTACAGCACCTAGATTATAAAAATCCTTCATCTTGTTCACTGATGCTTTGACTATGCCGTTAGGGCCATCTTAGCCCAGTTGGATGAAAACGTTATAGATCATCCTATTACTTTAGTAAGATGATGTCAAAGGCATATCGAAACTACAGTGTCACGGAAAAGAAGTGCCTTGCTGTTCTGTTGGCTGTAAAGCACTACCGCCCTTTCCTATATGGAACTACCTTTAATGTAGTTACTGACCACGCATCTCTAAAGTGGTTACAGAACACGAAAGATACTACTGGTCAGCTAGCTCGCTGGGCTCTAAAGCTCCAGCCTTATGACATGAGGATTGAACACCATGCTGGAATTCGTCACTTAAATGTTGATGGGTTGACTCAGCTACCAGTCCTTCACTTGAATAACAGTGAGGAAGAAGGTTACATGACCACTTAATGACCCCCCAGTGAATGGGAATATGAGGATGAGCCTGTTCAAAAGCTTTTAGCCCGGCACTCTTATAACACTAAAGTTTAAGATGGGAGATTGTATAATCAGGTAAAACAAAGCCTACCTTACCTTCGACCCTCAGAACGTGTACCTGCTATTTTAGAATCACATTCTACCCTAGGTCATGGAGGGGCAAAGAGTACCTATGAGTGGATTAAGGATCAAACTATTGGGATGGAATGATGGAATCTATTGTTGATGTTTTGGAAGCCTGCCTTACTTGTAAGAAGCAATCTGGATTTAAGTCTAGATACTAATATCAACCAACTACCCTGCAACAACTGTTCCACACCATCAGCTTAGATGTAATAGGTCCTTTTCCTCAGTCTACTAGTGGGAACAGATTTATTCTAGTAGCTATTTACCACCTCACTAAGTGGGTTGAAGCCGTGGCTCTTCCTGCTCAAACAGCTAAGGCCACCGCCACCTTTTTACATCAACACAGCTTCGCCTGTCACGGTTTCCCCAAGTACTCTTCTGTGATAATGGGAAGAACTTCACCTCCAGAGTAGTCAAACTTCTGGACACTTCTATGGGAGCACAACAACTCTTCTCAGCTCCAGATAGCCCCTCCACTAACGGAACAGTGGAAAGAGCAAATGTAACCTTGGTTTCCATTCTGCGTAAGCTGGCATCATCTGATCCTCTTCACTGGGATCAATATTTACATAGTGCTCATATGGCATACCGGATTAGCTATCACCAGATTTTGAAAATGTCACCATTTCGAGTCTTGTATGGGCGGGAACCAGCCATACCTGCCCTCTTAGCTCTGGATGTATTCTATTCTAGAGTTGAGAAACCAGAGAAAGTTATGAGAAGATTGTCTCAATGTATAATTCAAAACCGATCCAAAGCTATGACTAATCTTGCCACAACAGTAACCAAAGAAGGGCAGGCTGCAAAGGAGTCCCAAACCCCTTTACCCACTTTCCAAGTTTCTGACATGGTGTTATACTACCATAATCGCATCACCCCTAGAAGCGGTAAACTTGGAACAATCTGGGAGGGTCCTTTTACTATCATCTACAAGAGAGGAAATGAGTACTCTATCAAAAATATAGCTACTGGTATCAATATTAATCATGTACATGGCCATTTCCTTCGACCCTACTCGCCCCCAACATTCTTGAGAGGGGTGATGTTGGACATTTACCTTTGCAGATCAAAGATAAGAATGTAGTTGGTTGAGTTCTGCCAAATAGGAATATGTCAGCCATTTGCAATATTCCCATGTCATTATGGGCTCATTTATTAAAAGCAATAATAAAAGTCAAGGAAAATGGCCAAAAGTCCCTGGCTAAATCTCGGTGGAACCCCATTAATTGGGGAAACACTAGTTCAATACCTGTACGGGCACTAGTAAAATCAGCTGCTCAGATTACTCTGACCTCAAATGGACTTCAGGGTTACCATCAAAAGTCAAACCCCCCGACCCCAACAAAGTCCACCAATGCACCTGTGTGAGGACCCCCCCTTTTATAGGCTTGGTGGGGGTCCCCAAGGTGCAAGAAATTTCTCCGGTGGTGATTGGCTCAAGTTCATAAAAACGTTACCCCATGGGTACATTTGGGCTAATAAGAATTCCCTTCCTTCCTTCCTCTTCCCTAAAGTGAGGTTCAAAGTTATGATATGCTATTCCTGCTTATTTCCTAGTTCAGACTCATGCAGGCTATTTCAACCATATTCCCAAATTCCCCCTCAACCTTCGAAATTACTTTAAATACTAGAAAGTCAGAGGTCAAGAATCATCATTTTCCCCTTATTGCGCTCATAATAAAAATCACAAAAAACCAAATTTTAGTAACGCTTACTTATTTATTCATTTATTTAAAAATATTTACAAATCTTTGTGGAATCCAGCAGGTGTTAAGCATCAGCGTGCAAATATCAGCTGAATTTCCACAAAAATTATTAGTGGATATTAAGCCACAAACCTGATTTACCTATTATTCTTTTCAGTAACGATCCCTGATTAATTATAATTGTAAATGATAATAGACTACATTTTTGTAAATTAAAATCATCATCTAATAAAAAATTATTTCTAATAAATAAACTGATAAGCTTTTCTTTTCTGTAAGCATCACTTTTGTTTACAGGTGATTAAATTTATCCAACCAATTACAGCTTGTCTTAGTTGTACCATTCAATCAGGGGATGACAAAGCGACTGAATTACTAAGCTCACACACCTATTCAGCAGCTATGAAGGGGAACAGCATAGGACAGAAGGCCCAGCTGCTCAACTTTAACTGCAGTGCAAAGAGAGGACCATATGTCCCAACCAGTGACTATCTCAAGATAGTCCAAGATTTTCACCAAACTGGCAACATCATCCACGCATTTACCAAGTCCTATCGTGAATTTGGTTTGAGCATTAACTTTGGCGTTGAGGAACCTCTATGATATGAAGAAGTATGTCAGTCTATCCCAGAACGCTTCCCAGAAGCTGTAAGCTTGACTGAAAAACTCATAATGGGAACTTTAAATCTTGGCTTCGCTACTGCTGAGGCCGCAGATGCAGTCATAGCTTCCCCATTTGTAGTCACCTACACTAAGCTAATAGTAGGCAAGGAGCCTGAACAAATTACAGCCAATTTCAATTACACGCACCCATATTTGGGATGATGAAAACTTGTTTGTAGTACTATAAGGACTCCCAACCACTGAAAAGCGGGACTACCTAGAGGCAGCTCTAACAAGCGGCTTGAGCGCATATGGAGAACTAGTCTATTTTGATTTGGAGAAAAACTGACTCCTGCCTCACCTGGCTACAGACAAGACTTTAGCAATGATACGCCTGAGCATGGATGCTGATAAAGACATAAATAAAATACCACGCAAAGCGTACATCTTGGACCCAAAGGGGAATCAGTCTCGCTTTTCTCAGTCCGCCCATAAAAGAGCCCGCCCATCTGCACGAGCTGCAACAAAGTAGGGCATAAAAACAATGCCTGTCCGGCTACATGGGAGGGAAGAAAGTTAATTGATTGTGAAGAAAGTCTGAAGGATATAGTTCAGGGGGACGCATGAACATCCCACCTCTGGGGATCAAAGGCTAACATGAGGTGGTCCAACCAGTCTCCCCAAGCAACATAAAGAAGCGAAGAAGGCCAGAAAAGCAGCGGAGAAGTCTAAGAAGAAGTAGAAGGAGGAGAAGGAAGCAGAAGCTCAGGAGGAAGCAGCCAAGCGCAACACTGAACAACAATAAGAGCACCTCTATAGTATGACCGCCCCTAAAACAGCCCAGCAGCCGCAAGATTATGCGCAATGGGCATTCCAATTAGAAATGGATGACGCAAACTTCCTACCTATACACAATGGAGCCCAACCCATTTAAGTACCAGTTAACAAACTCATTTCACAAGACAAAAGTTTCTCAACCCTCAACGGATTGGAGGACAACAGTGCTCACTGCATGAAAACCTAAATCAGAACTCTGGGCCACCAGAATGGCAATCAATTACACCACCAGCCCAAACCATTTACGATGTTACTATAACTAGGTCTAGACACAAGCAAGCTGCCGCAGCTGCATAGGGTCAATCTGGCCCTATGCAATCATAGCATGAGTGCTGGTCTTGCTAACAACTGGGACTCTCAACATAGCAGGACTCTCATCCAATAAGTCCTTGGATAAGAAACGAGTCTCCTGCTAAACCCACCAGTGGATGTGCTTGCCTTGCAGGAGAGAAAGTGCACCACTGGAAAGGAGAAAGAATGGTTCAGGCTCTTTCTCCCTTCACAAACATTCTGGACCAGCTTTTGTGGAATTGTAGTCAAAGCAACAGCTGACATCACTATCACCAACTACCACTCTCATTTGGATGTAATGGTTCTAGTTCTGGCAAATGGGGGAACCAATCATATCCGGCCAAATAAATATACGCCCCTGTTGAAGTGGACAAAAGGGAAGAGTTTTTGAGCAACCTAATTGACTTGAACCTTCCAGAAGAAACAATTTACCTAGATGACTACAATTGCTGGCTGGTCGGGACTAGTGACAGATGGCCAAATGTCACAAACCCAACAATAAGATTGAACCAATTACAGCAATTAATGACATCAAAAGGTCTTCTAGACGCCAAATCAAATTCAGAATCGTACTTTTCAAATCTGACTCGTCCAAATATTGTAGGTAGTCAACTAATCAGCGCCACTAGACTGGATTGGATACTCATACCCGTGTCATTGGAATCACAAGTTGAAGATTTTGCAACAATTGACCTACATCTATCAGACCACAGAATGGTGAAAATTAGTATTCAATCAAAGGAAGAACCACCCAAAAACCAACGTTGGAAAAGGATGCTGCCAAAGAACATGAAACTGGTCCAAGTAGAAGACCAGACAAAAAGACATGTAAATGAACTAGCCAAATGCACTGACCTTGAAACCTTATGGCAGCAGTGGCAAAGGTTAAAAAAAGAAATTTTATCCGCCCCAGCCCACGCAGCATCCCGTCGCACAAGGAAGGAAATAGCAGAACTTTCCAAAGCTCAGAGAACATTTTAAACTTAAATTTATTGTGGGGAAGGCTGACCATGGGATGGAAACTTCCGAATATGACTCAGGAAAGACAAACTTAGTACCAGGGGAGGCACCCCAGAGAAGCGATGCTATTTCTTGTTGCCAGCGGGAACGCCACTTATGGGGAGGGGGAGGGAACGTGTGAAGGGGCCGTATCCACTATTGAGCACGTCTGGAGGAAGGGGTCTGATTTGATGAACCAGACTGGGAACCAGGAGGAGACCAGCTGTCGGCGACACGGTGGGAGGTATCCAAACATCCACACTTGAAAGTGTTCCACCAAATGAGACCGGAATCTGTGGACAGATTCTGGGAGGGTGGGGGTGGAGCCAGCGATGGCATCCAAGACAATTGTGTGGATAGTCCACATGGCGATTGCAACCACCAGAGCATGGAGGGAGGGTGGAAGGGGGTAGGCCATTGATAAAGCAAACATATCTCTTGACAGACTGAAGGGATGCGTTTGACCATGGCCCAGCAGACGTTGAACTTCGCGCCATATCACTTTAGAGGTGGGGCACTTCTCCAGGCGGTGGAACAGCGTTCCATACTGGCCACACACGACACAGGATGAGCGTAAAGCGTTAGAGCGCTCCGCTGTATGGTACACCTGCCTCAGGCAGCGCCACACATGGGAGCGGACTTTAGGCTGCAACAGAGGATTGTGTGCGTATTTCCAGATAGTCTTTTGGGTCTCAGTGAGATAAGGGATGTCCATCATGTCCAGGTAGTCCACCCTGGATAGGACATGGGGCTGAATGGGGATCACGCCATCATGGATGGGTAGCCCCTGTACCTCTTGTGTGAACTGGGGAGAGGGGTGGCCTCTTTGGGTTGTATGTCCGCTAATATGAATCCTCCACTCTGCGCTTTGCATGGAGAGTAGGATTCGTTTGTAGTGGGTTTTAGTCCCGTGAGGACCTGTGGCCGATGTGTGTGATGCGAGGTATTTCATCAGGGAGTGGGGTTTGATGGATTGTTGAGGCCCAAGGCTCAGGAGAAGTTGGAGCGGGCTGCACGGGACCAGTGTTGGGATGGGAGTCTAGGAGCGGTGACGGCTGCGATCCAGGTGCCCAGGATCTTGGCAGCATGGGCTTTGAAGTCAAGCAGGCCCATGCCACCTTGATGATGAGGGCCAAACATGACCTCTAGCCATACTGGTGGAGGGCGACCTGACCAAAGCCATCCTTGCAGCAAAGCATACAGGTATTTGAAGAAGCTTGGGGAGAAGGGGATGGCGTGGGCTCCAAACCAGACTTTGGATAGGAGCATAGAGTTGGCAAGAACAACCCTGCCAGTGAGGGTATTAGGGTGGGCTCTGAGAGAGGCAATTCGCTTCGTCACGTTGTCCAGTATATGACACTCCATTACTGCTGACGCATATCCGCCTGCCTCCATCCACACGCCCAGATGGCGCACCGGTCCTATGGTAGAGCGTGGCACGAAGGGGAGCACCAGTGGAGCGGTGTGTGTTAAGTTAGTGAGGTGTGGACGTGGGCGAGAAGATGGGCCAGTTTGGGAACTAATTGCTGGGGCCCAGCAGTTCTGAAACCGACCAAGGAGGATGATTTTGGTTTTGGAGGCATTCAGTGCCGCGTTGCTTACCCAGGAATATTCCTGGATGAGGGCTTCAAGCGCACGTGCATCTTTGTTATTAGACACCCCCACCACGCAATCATCTGCAAATGCCATCATCTTGACTGGGGTTTGGCCTGGCACATGGACCCCAGTGAGTTGGGCATTCACATTTAGCAGTAGTGGGTCAAGGCTGAAGTTGTATAAGAGTGGGCTGAGGGGGTCCCCTTGTTGCAAGCCCCTTTGAGGGCGGACTACTTCCATTAGGAAGCCTGGGCCACGCACTGCCATTGTTGCAGATTCCGTGAGCAGCATCACCCAGTTTATGAAGTGGGGGGTAGGCGGAATTGATGGAGGCAGGCCCTTAGATATTCCCAGTTTACTCTATCATAGGCCTTTTGTTGGTCCAAGAATACCAGTGCTCCTGAGGCTGTGGACTGACATGCATTAGCCATGGAGTGCACGTTATCCCAAATTGACCTTCTGGGGATGAAACCGAATTGTTCTGGGGAGATGGTGGCAGATGCTACAGTCCCTAAACGGTTATCCATGATTTTTGTTAAAATTTTGGTGTCTGTGTTTATTAGAGAAATGGGGCGCCAGTTGGCTAAGTCAAGCTTATCCCCTTTCTTGAAGAGTGTGACAGTAAAGGCCTCATGTCCTCCTGGTAGGAGGCGTGTTTCCAACAGGCTTTGGTTAAGTGAGGCTAGCAGCAATGGGGATATATATTTAAAATATTTTTTGTAGAACTCATATGGAATGCCATCTGGGCCTGGGCATTTTCAGTTTGGCGCACTGCGAATGGTAGTCCATAATTCGTTCGGAGTAATTAAATTCATTATTTCTGGGTATCAGAAAATGGTGCGGATATGAGCTCTGTCGAGAAATTCTGCCATTTCAGCCGTCTGAATTGGTTCAGCTCGGTATAACTCAGAGTAATATTTTTGCATTTCGATTGCCACTTCAGCTGGTGTGTCTGCAATGGAATTATCTGATCTTTGCACCTGTGTGCAGGCCACATTCTGGCGTGGTGCGAAATTTTTTTTAAAAAGTATGCGGTGCACTTGTCACCTTTAGTGATTCATGTGGCCCTGTATTGGACACAAACCTGATGTTTGTGTTGCCTTTCAAGTGCGTTGAGGTGGGCGGCTGCCTCCGCCCACTTCCAGCCCTATGCAGGGCTGTATTCTGTGGCTGGGATGTTGGACTCCAAGTGGGCCAATTCTGCCAGAGCGCGCGAGATAACTGCCAATGTGGCTCGTGAGCATCTATAGGTGAGATGGCGAGAGTGGCGGATGGTGTCCTCTTTGAAAGTTGCCCATGTGGAAATGGGGTCCACGCAAAACAGTGCAACAAACGATTTTGCGAAAGTTGCCTCTTCCACCCACATGGAAAATCCTGGCGATGCGAGCTTGGGGGGGCGGATTTTGCACCAATGTGGGGCCTTTGCAACTGTGACAGGTAGGTGGTAGGTTATTGAGACCAGTCGGTGGTCAGAGAATTCCATTCTCGTTGTTTTGAAGTGGGAGATATGGGGTTGGAATTTTGCTGGCATTAGAATAAGGTCGATGCGGGTCATGGACCTTAATTGGCCATTGTGGGCGTGGGGACGCGTCATGTTTTTGAGCAGTGGGGAATGTCATGGCAGTGCATCCATTAACCCAAGGGTGGCCTTTAGAATGCGTAGTTCTACGTGACCCTGTGGGGCATGGGGTGAGGGAGGCCACCAGTCCGTTGGTGAGGTTAGCCAACAGTTCATGTTGCCAACTAGGAAAGAATCAGGGGGTAGTGGGAGGGATTTGACCGACGAGAAAAATTCCCAACGCTCATGTGCACCGTTTGGGGCATAGATGTTGATGATTGTGTGTGCAACGTCGGCCCACAAGAAGGTGACAACAAGCACTCAGCCATTTAGGAATGTTTCTGAGGATGTGAATTTGATAAAAATATTTTTCTGAATTAGCACCCCACAGTGCTTCAACCAAAAGGATAGGGATGGGAGGAGCATTGTTTTCCAAGCTTCCTCAGAACCTCGTGGACAGTGGGACTCCTGGATGGCCAGGATATCCACGGATAAATTGTGTTGTAAAAACTCAGTTTCCTAGCCCGGGATAGGGGAGGCCTTGAGTCCAGCGATATTCAACGTCCCAAGAGTGAAGGTTTCCCCCATTGCACCTTAGGTGCGAGGGGGTGGGCCCCCGGGCCCACCAGCCTCTTCAAGGTCCCCATGGGCTTTCACAGCAGTGCGGGTGTTAGCAGCAACGCTATCAGAGTTTTTGTTGATTTTTGCGGAAAGAGTCACGTTGGCTTTGGCCTTTGCTTTTTGTTTTCTTGACGTTGGACGAATTTTTTGCAGTGTGGATGAGTTCAGTGCACCTTTAAGCGGGGCAAAAAATTTTTTTCAGTTGGGATAGGTCCCAAGTCGGTTTTGACCAGAGCTTGGGTGCAGCGATTGGGTGAGATCAAATCTCCCATCAGATCCCAGATTGAGTGGCCCACTCGGCATGGGTTTCCCAATCAGATTGGATGATGGATTCCCGAGTTAAACCACCGCGAAGGTCTCCATGTCCTCCTGGCGTTATGAGTGTGGGATGGTGGTGGTGGCCTTGGCTGCTTCCTTGGCCGCGGCCCTATGGGCCTGCTTGGCCTTCTTCTGCTCCTGCGGGGAGATGGGCTTTACCAGTAGGTAGCAGCCTTGTGCTCCCCACGGGAAAGCCTCCTTGGTGCTTGCAGATGGTTTGTAGTGTGCCTCTCCGCTGGCCATGGCTGCCGAGGGGTGCTCTTGGAATGTGACGCCCTCCTTGATGGGGCATGCGTGCACCTTATGGCCAAACACATCACAGTGGGTGCAAATGGGGGGCGCACTGTCCGCGGTTACCCAGAATGGGTGGGTGGTATGCCCTGCGATATCAATAAAAGTGGAGTGTGGGATATGTGTTAGGTCCTTCACGATCTCCTCAGTTGGGGTCAGAACTGGGATGGCTTTGCCGGTGCACAGGTGTGGCATCAGCGTGAAGCATTGCATTTTGAAAGATTGTATTTTGCTGTATATGGCGAGACCATCTTTCAGGTGTTGTTCCAAAATGTCACGTTTTACTGTAGTAGGCAAAAAGTCAAACGTGAGGAAAATTTGGTTTGATTTTGTCCATCTGGTGCATTTGGTTTTAACAACCCATTGCCCTTCGGGGAGGTCGACCACTATGCACACCAAAGCAGCCTCATCTGCTGCTATTTTGCTTTCGAAACCTAGGTCCAGCCAACCGCGTGACATGGAGTGAGGTGCAATGTACACCGCGGTCAGGAAAATTTTGTGTACATCTTCACAAAATTTTTCCCATAAGGCCGTTTTTGGATGTCCAGATACACACGGACTCAGAATTCCACCAACAAAAGTGGCTGGGAGTGTGGCGTGTTGATGTACTGGTTGCATCATGCTTGCCACGCGAGTATCTCCGGGGAAATTGTGACCACCAGTTTTTTGAGATTTTGTCTATTCTGCCAGATTCTCCAGGGCGTTTTCAAATGTTGGAGGCCACGGGCCTTCCGCCTGCTCCTCTTACCTTGCTTGCCCAACTGCTCCCTGACATGGGTGCAGACTAATCTCCTCTGTGAGATTATCAAACTAGATTCAGTCTTGAATTAAATAGGTTGCAAAAGTGATTGCAACGAGAAAGAAAAGTTAAAGAAGGTAGCTCAGAGAACATTAAACCATCTGGAAAGATACCCACACCATAGTGGCTAGTCACCACAGTGGTCCAGAGATTGGGTGAAACAGACATCTATTGTCAAGAAACACAAACTCTAAATGCACATGGATGCCTCCAAGCAGGTGCCAGATGGGCTGTTCAAGGGGACCAACTATCCGAATTTTCCTAAAAAACTTACAAAACGAGGTCAAAAAATGCAAGTCTCACTAAACTCCAAACATGAGAAGGCCAAACCACTAGCAACCCAGAAGAGGTAGCATCCATCACATTTCCTACTACTCAGAACTGTATAAGGCAGCCCCAACAGAGGAAGCCGCTAAGAACTACTTCATCATTGCTGTTCCCAACCACGCCAAGCATTTAGCCAACCTTGTTAAACCCATAACGGAGGATGTGCTAGAACAAATTCTACGGAGGCTTCATACCAACAAGTCATCAGTGCCAGACGGCATCTCCTATGGGTACTATAAAGCACACTATGAAGTAATAAAGAAGCCCGTGTTATCTCTCTTTAAGTTAAGTCTGCAAAAGGGGAGGGTAATCCCAGGAGGCGCAGAAGCATATACCATAGTTCTCCACAAAAAAGGAGACCGTACTGACCTGAATAACTGGCGCCCAATATCTATATTCAATGCAGATATGAAGATATTGGGAAAGATAATAGCTAAGAGTCTCTCAGAAAAAGCCAAGGAGTGTATTGCCCCACAAAAGCATGGTTTCACACCAGGGAAGAGCATTTGGGATGACAACCACCAAGTAACAAACACACTGGGAGGAGCATCTAATGGAACAATCTGCTTTCTAGACTAAGCTAAGGCATATGACAGAGTTGACTGGGAATACTTGGCGGCAATACTTCACAAACAGGGATTCCCAAAACCCTTTATCTCCTGGATAGCGAACCATCAGCTGTCATCCACCTTCTCAGTTCTAGGGTCTGCATTTATTTCACCTCCCGTCACACCAGAAAGAGGCCTTCGTCAAGAGGACCCACTTAGCCCTATCTGTAAAACCTCACAATTGACCCCATCCTACGGTAAATAGAGAAAACGTTAGCTGGCATTGAGTGCAAGGGGCAAAACCACTTGGCGTTTTGGCCTTTTCAGATGACTGTGTGGTAGGGGTCTCCTCCAAGGTGGATTCCAAAAAGGTAGAGAGATAATCAGCCTATATAAAAAAGCCTCCTAAGCCAAACTCAACAAAACCAAATCCCAAGCCTTGATGCTATCAGATGATAAGCGCCCAGGCCCTAAAAACAAGAGGACAAAAAGAAAAATCGCAAACACAAGCAAAGTGAAGAAATGTAAAAAAACAAGCTTTATCCAACCACCCTTTCAGATGCCTTTCTCAAAGCAAACCATTAAGCACCTAGGGATCCCCATCACAAGTTCAGGTATAGCTACTCAAGAGGTGGAAGAGAAGCTACTTCAGGTTATCCAAAGGACAGTGGCAAGGTGGAAGTTCAGGAAGACATCTCTTGCTGGAAAAAGTGCCTTGCCAACACTATGCTCTTCTCAAAAATTTGATACCCTGCACATGCTATCGCTTTTAGCAAAAAAAATTAAAAAACTCACATCAATTCTACAACCTTGGTTCTGGTGCTCATGCTCACCCCCCAGCCAGGATCACCACACTAAGGGGGCCAGCTTCTGAAGGCGGGATGGGACTAATAGACCCTGAACGCAACGCTGAAAACATATTCATGAAATGGATCACTGCTGCGACCTCACAAGAAGGGAGTCCGCCTCCATGGACATCAGCAGCAAGGACCCAAATAGCTAGAAACCTAGCTCTCAGGAACCCAGGATCCCCAACCACCCTATTCAATTGCCTAGGTTCATGCCCAGGGTTAGTAGGGTTATGGGACGCGACACCTGAGGCCAAGGCGATGCTCTGATGTATTATAATAAAAAAAATAGAACCAAAAATCAAACTCAAACCTCATAAAACGCGCCATGGGTGAAAATGGAGAATTCTAAAACTTGATGGCACCCAGCGCCACCAGCCACTGTGAATTATGAGGGCCCAAGCATCCAGCCAATCCCAGAGCTGGATTTCTGGGGAATAAGTCACTCTCCTAAACTCCATAATACTACTTAAAGAATATTGAGTGAGCCTCTACTCCACCCCAAAATTGCAACTCTGCATTGGAGAGTTGCTAAATGACAATTTTGGATAGGGGAGCGCTCAAACGCCATGCACAGGCAGTGCACAGTGTGCAGCTAAGAAGATTTGCTGCTCCACAGGTATGTTTCATCTAAAACAGTGGTAAGAGTCTGGGAAGAAGCTGTGCGCTTAGCACATCTATGATACACAAATCCCAACCACATAACCAAGGACTGGCTCTTTCAGGACAGGCCAAGGCATCAAGACCTTGATTGCAACAAGCTAATTTTCGTTTTAGCGTTATGGGCGATCCATAATAACTAGGTTGCCACCACTGCAAGCCCACAAGGGTCTGGCCCAGCTAGGGCCATCAATAACTTCCGCTTTAGTCTAAACAAATTCTTTGGCTACTGGCTGTTTGGGGATGCCATTCCACTGAAACACATTCGCAAGTAGCATCTTAGGCCATCTCACACATGTTCAAGATTTCTCTGGTGCAACTAACATTTTTATGGAAAGTCCATTTACCTGAGGCAACTGAGGTCTCCCCAACAGCAACCCACAGCAAGGGGCGATGCCAAGGTTGTGTAAATAGCATCAAACCACTCCATTTACACCCCCTTTAATTAATTCCCATTTACTCGCCTATCCTGTCCCTTGAGTGCATCATCTTCAGTCACGTAGTCCTGAATAAAAAATAAAAATTAAAAAATAAAAATTAAATAAACTGATAATTGAATATCTCCATAAATATTAAACTATAAACTTATATAAATGAACCAACTCACTAGGATTTAATAAAAGCAATAGAAGCAAAATTGGAAAACGTGTACATATAATGCTTACAACAGAGCGCCTCATCTTTAATACTGACTGCTCTTTTCACGCTTCCTCAGCAAGCCTCTTCCAGAAATTCTTGGTATTATGGAGGAATACATTGCAATAAGTACGTTAATTATTTAGATTCTTCTGATACTTGACCACATGGACACAAGATAAGTTGGTGGAGGCTGAGGTAGAGGCCTTAGAAAACAGGGTGGAAGCTGGTATCCTGTGAGAACTTCTTTGATATCACAAATGCAGTTAAAACTGCCTTGTATCTGCTTATTTTTAATTAACCTTAAGTATAATTTCTAATAATGGAGATCACTGCTGTTAAAAAAGCATCTAGGGTGATTAAGTTAGTGGTAACCAAGGGCTGAACCTGGTCATAGAACTGAATGGCAAACTCTGTAGGACTCTCTCTCATATAAACATATAGCCATAAATTCTAATAATTGGCGAGAGTCTGATTGATGCCTAATTCCTGAATCAATGCTCTACGAACTTGATCCCACGTTTGGCAGTTCTCCAGATGGGGAGTCATAAACTCACAAGTCATGCTATTCTGGCAATAGTAAATATGCTTCAACTTTTGGTAGTTGGCCGTTTCCTTCATAGAGCTCTTGTAAGCATGCAGGAAGTAGTCTATACTTTCCATATCTTGGGGTGAATATCTCTTTAAACCAGGTTTAAAGTTAGCTATAATAGGATCAGAGAGAGTGATGATGGCAGGGATTGGAGCATGATCAAATATTAGTCTACGCATAGTCCCAAGGAGCCTGCTGATTCAATTGTTGGTTCAACCATTCTAGTCATCTTGAACTTCTCCCCACTTTTGATTCAGGGAAGCAACGGAAGCCTTGAGGTTCAGTTGCTTATTTCAGGGCTTGAATCATAGCATGTCAAAGCAGGAGTCAGCTATTACAACCACTTAAATGGGTTTCATAGCCGCAACAATGTTTTTGAGTTGTTTTTGGCAATAATCAGTTACCCTTTAGAAAGCACTAAGGCTATTCATCTCTTTCAAAAAAGCATTGAGCATGACTCTGAAATCCAATTGGACTCCATCTAGATGGATCTTACGTATCTGGGCTACATTTCTTATCTGATCATGTAAAGATGCAATTGCAGTTTGGACATCCTGCTTCAAAAACTCGTTTAGTTTATCAAGAGCTAGATTTATGGAATTAAATGGCCCTTATAGCCGCGGAGAACTTAAGGCCAATATGGACCATCTGGCCCTCCTATCCCTGGAAAACTTTCATGTTTGGCTAATTTTAGATAAGGTTGTTGTAGGTCCCAATGAAGGACATCTATTTGGCTAAGATGTTCTTTTAAAAAGATTTGAGGTACAACACAATCTAGCGGAGCTGGTCCTCAAGGTAACCAAAAATCTTATAAATCAACATAGAAAGCTGGACTTGGCTTAATTGATTAGTTGGCAATTATCTATGATGATGTTGCAAATTTTGATTGCAACTGAGCGAGATTGCACAGGTTAGTCAGCTTTTAAATAGGCAATACTGTATGAAGACATTATACCTCAAAGTTAAACTAAAGCTCACTAGAGATAAGCTTTTGTTAAGATAAATCTCTAATTACGCTGCTATCTTGGGTGTACTTCCTGCGGTGATGGATCTGGTGTAAAGGTGAGTCCACGGCCCTTTGGGACAAAGGATGTTATGGTGCGCATTTTAACTTTTTCCCTATTTCATTATGAGGCCAAACAATTAATACCCTAGCCTCTTATCAGTTAGACTTCCTTCCAACTCCTAAATCTTCTAGAGTTTCCTTTTTCTGGTCTTCTAGCATCCTGTGGATTAAGATTTTTTAAATCTGACGTTTGACTGTCCAAGTCCAGGCACATCTTGTGTTAATATAATCAATTTTTGCAGCATCTTGGTAAACATCAGTTTGATGTCAGTAGAAATTTCAGAGTTGCAATTAACAAAAATATTTGGGATACATCTGACGAGATCATTTAATCAAATTTTGGCTGTGATATTTTATACTGATCTTGCAGAAACATTTAGTTTAAAGTTAACTGATGGGAATGGAACTGGTTTTGGAACTGGTCATCTAAAGATGAGCAGATAGGAATTCATCCGTTAGAAATAGTATCATAAAGTGATTCAGATGCTATAAAATTGGGCTGGCAAGAATTTTAGCAAAGTCAATATTGGCAAGTTGATTGTAAACGATCTGCTTTAAGTCTGAATCATTAGTAAACTATATATTGATAAAATTCAGCCAGATAAAGTGTTAGAAAATATCTGTTGGTGGATTGATAGGAATTGATCTGACATAAACAGATAATCAGGATGAAAAAAAGGTAACTTATTATATGTGGGAATTTGCGCTTAAAAATGTTAGCGTAGTGTAAGATGGCAATAATCAGTAAGAGAATAGCGGTGAGATCTATAGGGTCTGTGGTTATTGCCAAAGTTGATATCCTATGGTTGGTCAGACCACCAAATTGCAACAGATGGCATCTCAGTTATCTTGACAAATAAGTAGGTGGCGCTGTAGAAATCTACAACATTTTATTGCAAGGCCTGAGTAGATCCCAGATGTCAAGCTACTTTGTGATTATGCATTCCTACTACTTAATGGATATGGTGAATGGACAAATAGACAAAACCATGGAGGTATTGTTCAACTCCAGGGTCAATTCTCCTGAGGAAATTGAGCCAAGTAATTTAAGTCCTACACTTTAGAAGGTATGGTAGTAGATTGAGTTTAAATGGAACAACTTACCAAAGAATAGATTTCATTTAGCAATTGCTGTATAGTATATTTGATAATTTCATGATGAATCTGATACTGGTTTTGATCAACAGCGGTAAGGTAAACTCAAATGTAGCCTAAAATTCCATGCTTTCAGGATGTAAGGGAGTCACCACATAATGGGAAGTGTTGATCCATTGGGTTACACTCCTCTCTCAATCTTCAGGTTTGTTCTTTTGACTAGAAGTATTCTTCATTTTTATGGTAGACAATTTCACTACATAGCTTGAAGGCCTCTGTAGTGATACCACTTTTGTTGTCTTATAAGTACTCTATATTGTAAGCTGAGGGATAAAGGGGGCTCAAAGCTGTAAATAAAAAGAACTATAAAAAAACAGGAAAAACGGAGTATATAAACTATCCCTTTATTAAATCATAAAGGTTTTGATACTTATAGGATGGGTCAGAATGCATCTCTTAGATCTCCATGGATCCTTATGATTAAGATCTTGCAAATAAGTCCAGTCTGACTGCTTGATTAAGGTATTTATTGTTCTCCTTCATTATAAAACTCATGACTTCATTGATCAAAGGCGCCCTTTTCAAGGTGTGGGGAGACTGTAATACAATCTGGAAGGCATTTTCACAGGCTCTAGCACATGTGAAGATTTCAGTTCAGAACTTTTTAAATCCATCTTCTGAAGAAGGTCCTAGATGCAAACATTATTGTTTGATAGCTAACTTGTCAATGCTTAATAAAGAAGCAGGAATATTGACTCATTAATTATCTTAAATCCCAACAATGATAAAAAAAAGAAAAAGAGAAAAGAGAAAAAACGATTGAAAAATAAAAAGAAAAAACGTATAAAACAATAAAAAAAGATTTATAAAAAATGATAAACTTATTGTTCATAAACTTATGATTTGCAAAAAAATTGTATATTATATAAGGCTCCTTGGCCTCAGTGGCCTTTTAGTTCAAGTTGTTACTTCTTATTCTGAGGGGGAGAAAATTAACTAGAGTTTCTGGAATGCTAAGACTTTTTTCAAAAAGGAGAGGTTGCGCTCAGATTTTATATATGTCATCTGTAAAATATTTGTGATTTTATGGACTTGATTGGCTGGTTCCCTCAAGATTAGATAATTATGAGTTAAACTAGCGTCAGTGGGCTTCCTAGTGGAATTATTTCTTCACTACAGTATAGCATTTTGTCTCTTCTTAGCGGTAATATTCCTTTGATAAGGCAATAATAATGCACTTAAACTAAAAGTAGAAAAAGAAAAGTAAAATAAAGCGTAGCTTTTATATAGAATCAAAAATAAATATAGTATCCAAGGGGGTAAGCTCTCAATGAAGCTATTAATCATTGGAATTTCAAGATCTTCAACTATACCTCTAGTTAGCTTTTATTAAGTTCAGAAGAACCAGAGTAAAGAGGGCTAGACTTTATTATCCAAGACCTTTTATATCGATGAAGGGAGTTTTATCAAATAGATAGAGAGGCATAATAATTAAAATAGACTTAGGTATAAGGCGATACAAAAATAAAAATTTTGGTTCATACCAGCCATTGGAGCACTAAATGGTGAGCCATCCTGAATTTGTTTAACATTGCATTTCAGCATTATTAATCACTTGATGTTATTTAAACTTGTATCAATATCAATATCAGGCCATAAGACCATAAATGAATTGATTGATAAATAAATTAATAGATATACACGCCAAGGTTGTCTAAATAAATACTTGCATCAAAAGCTAAGACATACTTCAAACCTATGAGGGCAAATCCAGACACTAATCCTTGCCATAAATGAGCCAGTGTTAGGCCTACTTGTAACCAGGCATGCTATTCTTATCAACCAAATAAGGGCCACTGGATTAAAGGAAGTGAAAGATGGAAGGACTACTGGAACAGCAGAGGAAGGTTACAATATGATATGAAGATATGAAAAGAAATAAGCTTTAACCAGAATACTTTTTATTTTACTTATAAACAGTTAGAAGCCTTTTAGTCACTCAAAATATTTGAAAAGGGGGTTTAACCATTAGTCTGACACATTGTGCTCAGTTCAAATATGAACATGTAGGGGCACTGGACACAGGCACAAAATAAATTTATCTGTAGAAGGTACTTATCTGGCAAGTCCTTAGCCATACTTTTTCACAAATCTTCATACAGAGTGCAGATATACAATTTTTGATGTCTGATTTAAAAGGCTCAATTGGAAATGTAATTCCATCTGGAGTGTGGCGGGCGGGCACCAGACTTTAATAATGTACTAGCTAATTATCTAGCATGGCCATCCTCAAAGGGTTCTACAAGAACAACATCTTGACCAGAGGCAATAGCAGAAGCAAGTATGCTTTGCTAAGATCAGACATCACATCAACATCTAAGGTTGCCATGGATGCACTTCCAATGAAAATAGAAGAGAGAAGGGTTTGAGATAAGATTGCATGATCAAGAGAAATCAGAAAGGCAGAGTATTTCCCCATTAGATGTAAAAAGGTTCCAGATTTGGAGGTTTATGGCGTTGTTTTGACTCGCAGGGCTGTGGAGGCTAAGTGAAGTTTCCAATGGACAAACTTTCTGAGTCAGTCATTGTTAATTTTGTTGGTGGGCTCCCCCTGAAGCTATAACGGCTGAAGTAACTGCAGCAGGCCCTAGCTCTTCTACAGTTTTAAGCTTTAAACCTATGTGATAGTTGGAGTATATGGAAACATAGAAGGTAGACACCTAGAAAGAATGGCATCATGTATTATAGCTCAACAGGCTATTTTAATTTATCTACAAAATTCATGCTAACTTAAGCTGGCAAGTCCTAGAAATGTTTGCATTTAGAGAATCTATAAAGCTCTAACATTGCACTAAAAAGAAAGAAGACATCAATTTCTCCTGTAATCCAATAAAGCAGAAAAAGTGTTGTAAAATTGACTGGAATAGACTAAGCTATAAATTTGTCTAATATATTACTTTACTCCTTATCAGTTTACCAAGCTCTAAACCTACGTTATAGTTTTGAAATAACAATTTTTTGATTGAATAATTAATAATGATACTATGTAATTGATACATTGGAGTGGTGGCAATGCGTTTTTTCTAATAAAGATTCTTATTAATTACACAACATCAGCGAAGATATGCTGCTGTAAATTTATTTTGAGATTTATGTTGCAACAGCTGAGGAAGTGCGGCATCATAAATTTACATGGTAATACTTCCTGAAATTGGAAGCAATGGACTGCTGCTTTTATTTCACATTGCCTTGATTTAATGCCAAGTTTTAGCAGCCTTGTAACAATGTTAGTTAAAAGTTAAATATTAGTTATGCTGTACGTACTTATAAATTTTTAAAATTTTATTTGAGGTATGCCAACCAGGTGATGGACAGTACCAAATGTTAAAGCAAAATAAGAGGACCTGATCAAAAGAATGGCACGACAAAACAAAAAACTTCTATCCAGGCGGGGAATAAACCGCTAACACACCATGGCAGAGGGTGAGGGGGTGTTGAGCAGGTTTTCTGTGGACATATCCACCATGACAATGTCATTTTCTTTGATTAAGCGGACAAAAGTGGATAGACAGGGCATTTGGGCATCAGCATAGTGTGGGTGGATGGTGGTGTAGTAAGAGTTCTCCTCCTCTTAATAAAGAGCTGCACAGTAAACAGCTTCAACAAATTCAGCTAAGTGATGCTTAGCTTGAATGCAGGCATTGGGGAGCTGGTCAAAATTGGAGTTACTACATAGGGTGATTTTAGCAGATGGATTAAATTCTATTAGTTTAGTGACACGCATAACAGCAGCTTTGGAATCATCAAACAGTTTTAAAATATCACTGCAGTCTTATACAAAGAAATCTGGGGAAAAGTAGAGTGTGAGCAGCCCTAGTTGGTATTAAACCATTGTTTGGGTTGCTGCTTTGAGTAGGTTTGGGCAATGGGGGGATGCCACTGCTGCAAAGGCGAGCTGATGGTCACTTTGGTTGGGGGCAGCATTGAGTTTAGAAGTGAAATGTCTTGTGGATGGGGTATTGTCAAAATCAGAAACGAAAAATTCAGCCCAACCATAATTGAACTGGCTGAGGGGTGACCAGATACTTCACTCATGATGACCTTACCTAATTCATCAATCTCGATTAATAAGTCCCATGGATTTTGGTTTACAATAAGGTGGATGAATTTAGGTGAGTAGGAGGCAAATTGGCTTCTTGAGTACGTAGGGTGGTCCAAGCCTGTCTATGATTGGCTGGGGTAGAGTTGGGTGGGCTAATGTGGGTAGTTGATTTGGTGGGGGCTTATTTCCCACTCAGGCCCATTAAACGTGATTGTTGAGTGGGAGGGGGCAGCAAACTGCCCCATTTGGATTCTGTTGAATAAGGCTCCAATATAATATCAGCGGAAGTGGCATTGGGGCAGGTTTTTTTGAATGGTCAAGTTCAAAGCAGATGGGACAAATTTGGCGACCATTATCAACACAAGTCCCAAAAGAAATGCTCAGGCGCTGCTGCAATACAAGCACAGGGGGATCTGATAGGCTATGGCAGGATGGTGTGTTATTGTGGTGGCAGTTGCGTGAGGGGCAGCAAGGCACAGCTCCAGAGGAAACATCAAAGACAAGGTTGGGCTGAGTGCCAAAAGCCATAAGCCCTGTCATCAGCTGATCATGCAAAAGTTGGGGGAAGATGGGAAGGGAGGGATGCAAATGACACCACCAGTGTGGTGTCACACGGGAGGCGAGTATGGTTAATAGGGATAGGAGTGTTTTTGCAAATAAATAAAGTTGAAGCTGCTGCTGCAGCGTCCTCCTCCGTCTGGAGGCCTATGCCAAAATAGCCCTTAAAATGGCGGAAATCTATAAAATCTACTGGCATAAAGGCAGCGGTGGTAAGCTCAATGATTAATTTGTCAGCATATGAGAATAACCACTCATAGTCAACATGGAGGCAAAAGCAAATGTTGGACTGAGGAAGGGCGAGAGGGTGTGGGCAAGGTGGCTGGATGCGTGCTAGGTGGAGCGCTAAATCCCATGGGGGGACAAATTGGCCAGAGGAGTTTGGCAGGTTATTCAAGCCCATTTGCACATTTTTCCCCATAGGGCAGAAAATGCTAGGGGGTGGAGCACTGCTGCCCCAACTGGGGCAGAAGGCGGTGGATCCATTGATATCAAGTGGAAAGCAGACGTGTCAGATGGCTGTGGATGAAATAAATTTTTTTAACTTTTTATTGTAATTCACTAAAAAGTGAGTTTGAGTTTGGCTATAAGTATTAAATATGATAAATTGATAATATAACTAATTAAATTGATCTACAAAAATTAACTTTCTTTTTATTTTACAAAAATAGCAAACATAATCAAATTAGATTTGAGGAGCAAGAGTAGCAAGCCAGAAAACTTTTCTCAGTTTTTAAAAGCAGATATATGTATATATATGTGTGTGTATGTACAAAAATATTCTTTCAGAATTTTACCTTCTTTTCTATTCACTAATGCTTTTATATTTTGAATTTTGTTTGTAGTCTACTTCTGAGGCATCTTTCTTAAAATTCCAACATTATTCTGCAAACATAGATAGTCCACTTGCCCTGTTACCTGCTTTCCATTGCTAAAAAGAGTTGATGAAATCGCTCCACATCTTTGCCACTCAAAGTGTCATAACTTATTAGATAGAAGTTGATATGATAGTGCAGCAAATAAGTTTTCAGCACCTATTACAACCTAACTTCTGGTATGTCCTCATAAATTCTTTTTAGCTAGATTGCAATTTTATAGCTCTTCAGATTCCAAAAAATTGTGAACAACAGTTTTAAGGATTATTAAGTTGCTTTATTTTTCCCTCACGTCTAATACAACAAATTTTTGGTGCCAAAGGGTTTTCATCTATTATAAAGTCAAAGTAATGATAATATGCTGTCTTTATAATTTATTTAATTTATGTTTTTTAGAGGCAAAAAAATTTAACACACACAACAAAAACACTCACACTATTAATACATTTTATGAAAAATATTCAACCCAATTTATCTGAAAGATAATCAAAATAACAAATTAGGTTAAAATTTTTTTAAAAATGTTTTTTGCACTCAGGAAAATAAATAAAGATTTGTACTTGTTATGTGCATTTCATATTTACCTCTAATAACTGAATGTTCTAAGAACTTTAAAAACAGCAATTTAAGAAGTAATAAGAGCAGATAGGTTACTCTAAGCACAACAAATGTCGTTTATGTTAACAAAATGGGCTCTCTATGTAGTAAATATAGTTTAATCATTGTTGCAAACCTAAATTTGTAACAAGATTATAAACTTATCTAATCTATGTTTTTCACTATGCAATAACATTATAACACAAAATTTTTTTTTCAAGAGAATGAGAGCTAACTAAACGTTTTAACATCATATTTGTTTATTTCACATCAAATTAAATAGAGATTAACTTTTTTCTAATCAGAAATATTTTGAGTGTAGACCAGTGTTTGTGGAATAAATTACGGCTTTTATGTTTTTGTATTCTGATCAAGTGGCAGTGATCATTATAATTAATAATGCACCTAAAATTGGGTGTATGTCATTTACTGATAACTTAATTACTGGATGATGCATAAATAGATTGAGCACAAAAAAGAGAAGCATAGCTGAGTTGTAGCAGGATGCCTCCTGTGAAGAGATTATACTTAGGAGTCCTGCTCATGAGCCATGGTAGGTGGAGGTGCAAGAGCGGTAAAATGGGTGAAGATATAGAATGGTATTAGAAGTAGCCCTATAAGATACTATTAAATTTAGTAAGAAAGAAGGTCAATTGAGATGGAGCACATCGTTGCCTACTTTTATCAGCAATAAAACAAGGTTTTTGTTTCTATTTATGTTATTGTATCCTAAGTTGATCCTATTTTATCAGAATGATCATAGAGCAATTTTATATAGTTCTATAGAGACAAGGATATTATAGAGATAATTAAAGACATTAGATAAAGTTACCAGGAGTACATCTGTTGAGCTTTTCATCCTAATAAAAAAAGCAAAAGAATCCATCTCAACACTCATATTGAACAAAATGCTCTCTAAAGTAGAAGAGATTTCAAACAGGGAATAAAATGACTTTTGACACCAGAGTGGCCAAAGTGGAAGTCTTAGGGTCAGCAGAGGGCGCTGAGTAAGAAGAAATTGGAAAAAAATTGACTTTGAATGTAACTTTCTAGTGGAAATTACTGGAATATCATTGGCCCAGAATTATCAGAAGCTTAGAATGCAGTAAATCATAGGCATTTGGTGCACAAACAGCACCTCATTGCCTTTAGTATTGGATGTCAACGGATCGTCCTTTATAGAGTCTTGTTGTAATTGGTTTAACAGGATTTTAACATGATGATTATCCACCTTAAACTGGTGTTCCACCTGCTCAAGTTTCCAGTTGAGAGTCAAGAGGTGTGCCTTTAATTATTTACTTTACTGATTATAAAGTAGACTAATATATGCTGTGAATAATTTTTTCAATTTTAGTGTTGTAGTTGGAAGCTTCCTTAAAAAGCTTGATCAAGGCTGTCAAGAAAGCGTTGATGTTCATTATTACCAGCAATACTTATAATACATCAATTGTGTTTCAACTGTGTCAAGAAAATTGATATGACTGAACTATATGCCTTATATATGGTAGATTGTACTTTAGGAGTCAAGGTGAGCCTTGAGATTTGAGCTGTAGAATATGTTTATGGGGAGAAAATTGATTGAAGTACTAATAGTTTGACAAATTGAAGAAATTTTCCAAATATTAGATGGTAAAACTAAACCCCTTGATTATAATAAGGAATTGCTAGTGGAAAGGTTGAAACCAACTAGGAATACCAAGGATTAAGATTTGAGCATGGGAATGAGGATAGGAGGTCTTTTGATTAGTATGAGAGTAGGGAAGGGTTAAAGGAAGTAGCCATTAGTTTCTATATATAATAAATTGGTATCATTGGGGCAATAGCCACTTCTTTAAGTACTTTATTATTATCTATCAAGGATCAGTGATCATAATATCCTCTGTCCGTTGTTCACTGAGTTTTAATCTGTGCAACCAGCTCGGCGGAATTAACCAGAACTGCCAAAAGTTAATAGTGGTGCTTACTACATGGGGCCCATTGATCAACATATTAAAAGTTTTATATTTTCAAAGCAATAGAGCAACTGGTTCCCCTTGATGGGGTACTACCCCAGTTTATTGAGCTATCTCAATATGCAGAACTGAAACTTGCCTTGAAACACTACCTCAAGCTCAAAAAATGCTTTTCCAAGTGAATAAGAATATACAGATCTGCTTAACAAGGCCTTTCACCAACTGCACCTGGTAGGTTGCCAAGCCAGCCAATTTTCTTACCGCTTGGGCAACACTACAAAGTGGCTATATTGTGCTTAGCATATATGGATTTGTAGTGCTGGAGAGGGAGGGATTTGCATTGGTAAGCTTCCCCATTTAACCTCAATATAAACATACCCAGATTTTTAAGTGGTTCAAATTCACATTAAAAGGGGGTTCCAATTGGCGGAAAGCTAAACTGTTGTTATCCACTCTGGATTTTGAGAGCGCTGACTAGGTCACAAGTTATCATAGAAGTAGTGCCATAGTGCACCAAGAAGTAAAGGAGACCATGATCCATTTTTTGGGTGTGTGACGAAAAAGCACAGCGCAAGGCAGAGTTTTGACAATAAAGTTTTAAACAAACAAGTCCTTGATGGTGTTTGAAGAGCAGTTCACGGCTGAGGATCATGTGTTTGTGGGCGAAACTATCTCAACTAATGAGGAGGTGAGCATATTAATGAAGGTGGCTGGTAATCAATATTGAGAACTTTATAATGCTATGGCCCTCATTCTTCAAGACAACATGAAGCTACAAAAATCATCAAAAAAGTTTATGCCGTCCTTATATCACTTTTAGTGCTCCTATTGTGGAATGGAAAGTCCCTGCAACTGCTACCAAATCCCATAAGGAAATTGACAACAATGACTTGGGTATAATCCATTGGTTAATCCTCATCCACTTAACGCCCTTGCGGGTCCTTTCCCTGCCAATTATTCTCAACCAGCTCATCCTCAGCCAAATTACAATCCATAATTTAATTTCTGACCAAGAGCTTTGGATATGATAAAGAGACATGATCTGTTTACAAATGCTAGTTCCTCGTGTGGTTAAAGAGGCCATTGTGCAGATAGCTGTCCAGTCAACCTAAATTTCCATGCAGTGCCAGCTGCCCCACTCAATTTAGGAAAAGGTCAAGAGGAGTAGAGATAGAACGCTCTACTTCCGCTTATTCAAAATTATTTGTCCCTAATGATTCTCATGAGTCACTTTGTGTTAGTCCCGGTAATCTACCTGCTGATTCATTATATCAACAAATTCCCTGCAATTTCTTGGCCTCAAACCAAGGGAGAGACCCCAATAACGCAGACTCAAAGTTCCTCTGTGATATGCAAAAACTGCTATTTATTTAACCAAGGCAAGCGACTAGGGGACGGAAAATACTGAGCAACAAGGAGCAAAACTTATACTAGAATATGATTTAACAAACAGAGAGATATGAGCTTATCACTAAAACTGAATCAAAAAATAAAAAAATAAAAGCTTAAATGTTCCAACCAGGTCGGATGCAGTAAACTGCTATGCATCCATGGTGGGGGGTGAGTGGGGATCAGGAGGCTCACCTTCCTCCTCTGTGCTGGACAGTGTATGACAGAGCACTGAGAGCATGGCGTGGATGCATCCTCAAAATGTGGGCTGAGGAAGCAAAGAGGCTCTTGCAGCTCAAATTTAGCTATGAGGAGTGTGGTGATATATTCCAATAGAGCTTTCTCAGCCTTGAGGTGAAGTTTGGGTAGGGTGGTGAAGGCGGCGATGTTGTTGTTGGTAATGTGGATCTTGGGGCCAAATTTTGTGGCTAATGCAACTTTTTGTATTGCTTTGTTGGCAACTTGGTGAAATTGGAGGAATTCTTTTTTATGAACTTGATTCATAGAAGGAAGGACAGGGGCGGGTATCCCCTTGGCCAAAACTGTGACTGATTTTTCTACAGCCTTTTGGTCTGGAGACAATCAGGGGAGGCAACAGCCTCTTTGGTGAGTTGGTGGTCACTTCAGAATTCATCAGCATCAGAGCATAGAGCATAGTGCCAAGTTAAAACTGAGTTTCATAATCTGCGTTTAGGTACATTTTGAGGCCTGAGGCCTTGACTGAGTTGGGGTTGGGATTCCACAAATCATCAACTTCCTTTAAATAATCCCAGGTATTTTGGTTGAAAACAATAGGTCTATTGGCATATGGATGATCTGGGTTGGGTGGGTGGATAGTTTTTTTGAATTTACTGGGGTCCATGCTGGCTCCTGATTAGTTGGACTGGGAATAGCTAATTGACATGTATTTCCTTATTGGCTGAATCAGTGGCAGTTGCATCTACCATTTTGGATGGAAAGGGAAGGAGGATTGTGCCCCATTCAAAAAAGTTTTTATGTCAGCAATGGGAGCATAATGGGGGGAGCTGAGCGTGTGGGCTCCAGATAGGCTATGGTTGAACAGTGCAACTTCAAGCGTTTTAGGTCAAAACAAATGGGGCAGATCGTGCGCCCTTTGTCTACTATGGCCCAGAAAGGGTGGTTGGGGCTGAGGGAACAACAGTGCAAGGGGGAATTGAATTGGCGATTTTGTTTTTCTGGGTGATAGTTGCAAAGGCACAAGGACCTGTAAGTCAGTTGGATCCATCAGGAACCACGAATTGTAGATTGGGGTCAGCGCCATATACTGACAAACCATCTAGTTTTTGTTGTATAAAGTTTCAGGGGGGAGGTGGGTGAGGGAGGCCTGCAAGCTAAACTACAAGAGTGGTGTCATCAGAAAACTGGGTGCGAGTGGTTAAGTTGGAGATTCCCTGGAACACCAGGGGAATGTTGACTGCAACTACAGCATCAGATTCACAGGTGAAACTGAGGCCAAAGTACCCCTTATAGGGGTGGAAGTCAGTAAAGCCTTCAGGTACATATGCGCCTGGGCTAATTCTATGATTTGTTTATCATTGTAGGGGAACAAGTTGCCATATTCAACTTGGAGGCTGTATTGCATCTTGTTTTGGGAAGTACAATGGGGCTATGAGGCACCGCTTGGGAATGTGCAAGGTGGAGGGCAAGATAATTGAAGGAATGTATTGACCTGAGGCATTGGGAGCTGATCAACCTAGTTCAAACCATTTTCCCACTAGGCGGAAAATGCTTGGGGGTTTCTTCACTGCCCCATTTTGGAGCAGCGGGTGGTAGGGCCAATGACATTGGGGTTTTGCTGTGTCCCAGTTTTTTGGAGTTGTTTGGTTCTGCTGCAATTTTTAAATTCGCCTAAAAGTGATATCAGGAAGAAAATCTTTCTTTCACTTTAATACCTAAATTGAAGTCAAATTCATATTTTAAAAATACAAAAAATAACTGCTTGATTGAGCCAAAACTTAATGATGTCGATGCAATTGACGCCTGCTGCCCAGGCTTGGGTTGATGGCGTGCTGCCATCTGGATCTTTTGGCCACCACAAAGCGCATCCAGGCTGGCTCTGCTAGCCCTCCCAACGCTACTAGGCGTAATGTCTCCCCACTGGAATTGGCCCACCACCTCACAAGCTCCCAGGTGGTGCTCTGGAGCCCTTTGGTGCTCCTATGTAGCACTTTACATTTTGGCCTCTGGGTCAAATATGGAAATCTCTTCCCATACAAAAGCATGGCCATAATTAAGATGGCCACAGTAGTTTTTAAACTCGCCAGTTTTATTGATTTAAACCCTTTGAGGGATAATTTGGTCTCAGCTTCCATTTGGAAGCCAATGCAGTGGCAGCAGCCAAGCTGCAAATAATTTTCAAAAAAATCACATTTACACCATCTGAACCTGGCTCCCAGATGAGGGCACTTTAGTGGTCCAGTTTGCAGGGTTGCCCTCACATCTCCCCAAACGCCTCCACCTCGAGCTTATGTAGGGTTTAGCCAGTTATGGCGCCAACTCCATTTTGCATTTTGTGATTCCAAATGAGATGGTTCATCTGGAAGCGCCTCACGCCTTTGCAAGATCCACCCATTTCATTGCAATACCCATCTTGTAACTACCCCCACACAGTGATCATATCTGCCCCAATCACCCATTCTGTGTGCATGTCAAAAAATTTTGCACCATTTGCCCCTTATGCTACAAACTGACCACTTGAAGCACAAGTGCCCTATGGTTTCTGCTTCCACTGCTCATCCCTTGGGCGTTGGGCCCACAGACATTAACCCCAATCTTTTCAAATGAGGATTGATCCTCCCACCCCCAACATCAGAGCAATTTGGCGCTGCTTCAAAGTGGCAGCCAACCAAAATATAAATGTTAAAAATTTGAATCAAAATTTGACTGTATTATGGAATCATGATTTGATGGCTGAACAAGTATCAGCTGAGCTGCCGTGGTCCAAAAGCACATGGCCAATCAGATCCTGACACTGCCCCAATTCTGGTGGCTGGCGCAGTGCTGGCTGAATCCATTTCTATTTGAGGCTCTCAAATGGATTGATGAGAATAGATAGCCATACCTCGTCAAGCTGGATCTCGCTATGGGGAAATTTTTCATTGATCCTCCTGAATTGTGGCCCTGCCATTTTCGCCCAAAAAAGTTTTCTAATTTATAAGAATATTAAAAAATGGTAGTTGAGGCTGCAGCTGCCCCTTCCAACATCCTACTCCGCCAGCAACTTCATGGGGCGATGGAGCCCCTTGTTGATGGTAACCTATCTCCAATTTTCCCCATAATTTTGAGAAAGATGCAAAGTATGAAATTGAGGAGCTCACTTTGATGCTAGATGTGCTTGCATTGATGTGTTAAAAACTTCTTTTTTAACCTTGATTATCCCAAAACCTGCCAGTGCATCAAGTCTTTCACTTGTGCGCCAGCTCTCATCACTTTTGCTGAGCATCAACTTGCTCAATATGTTGAGGCGATGGATACCGCTGGCCTCATAAATGAAGAAAACCCACAGCTATACCTCCTTATGCCCCATGTCGCTGATGCTCCTACCCTAATGCTGTCTGACATGGTCCACCAGCAAAAGTGGGCGCTGGACTTAAGCTTCCTCAAATCTTCCGCAACTTCTGATATGGCTTCCTAGGCTATTAGCTGAGGTGCCATATTAGAAAAAAATTCTATTTCTAATAATCCCTTTGATTGGCCCATTTGCAAATAAAGATGCGTGTTGGCTCCCCCTTTTGGGTGGTGCACCACTAGTGCTAAAAAAGTGATATCAAGAAGAAAGAAAAACTGAGATGTGCAAGAAACGTACGCCTGGCAAATCCTTTAGTGGTTTGGTACAGTTGAAGTTGGATCCTCAACAAATGTTGCAACCCTAGAGGTGGTAAACGCGGCGATTCCAGTAAAAAAAATTGCCCAGGATTATCCTCATATCAGTGCCGGTATTATCGCTTTTCTGGATAACAAAATGACCTTGAATGTTACATCGATGAATCCCCCTTGGGTTGGGACCATCTAGTACTAAAAAAAAATGACCTTGAATGTTCGTGTAATAAACACCAATGATTCCTCTTATATGGAGTGTACATACTGTGATATTTTTGTACAAATACAAAAATATGAGCGATTATAGATACTGGCGCTTGCATCAATATTATATCCACCAAGCTCGTGGCTAAGATTCTACTGAAGCCTGATGTGGAACACCAAATAGTGTATGGGACCATGGGTGCACAGAGCACTATGTTAGAGGGTGCTTTTAGCGTGTTGCCTCTGAGGTTCAGTTCAGTCAGTGCATCTGCTCTGGCAGTGGACATTATAGAAATCCAGCTTTCTTGTGCTCGCTGGTGCTACGCCACTGGATCCCACAAAGGATTTAAATATAATGAATAATAAGTGCTACTATAAAATGTTAATTTTTATATTTTTATTATGAGCGTGGGGGGTAAAAAGAAAAGCGATCATCTCAATATTTGACCAATCAGTATTTAAACTGTTTCAAGGGTTGGGGGAATTCGAGAATAGGTTCATAATAGCTTAGATGCTTCCAAATTAAAAAATATGGTATACGTTCCTATCAGATCTTTGAAAATATGAGTTACTTTTTTGGGAAAATGATAGTTGGGGTTTTGGGGCAGAATGTACCCATGTGGTAAGGCTTTGATGAATTTCAATTTATCACTGCTTGATAAAAAGCTTTCATCTTGGGGAACCTCTGCCACACCTATAAAAGGGGTTGGTCCCCACATAGGTGCTTGGAAGGTCTGGTTGTGGCGGGGGCGTACCTTCTGATGGTTGCCCCAGGGCCTACTAAATTGTCAGAGAAATCCAACTGCTTAATTTTACATTTATTGCCTGTGCAGGTTTAGAAATGGTGTTACCCCGATTAATGAAGTTCCACCAGGAATTGTCCAGGGTCTTTTGGCTGATATCCTTTATCTTTTCATTATCATTATTATTAAAATCGCATTTAGGTTCATTGGATACTTGTAAATGGTTGACATTTCCTCATTTTGGCTGAATTCGACCCAATACATTCTTCCTCTGCAGTTTAGAGGGCAAATGTCTGAAATCACCCCCTCAATAATGTTTGGGGGAGAATAAAGCCGAAGGAAGTGGCTATTACTAAGTTGATTGTGATTCCAGTAGCTAAAAATTTTTAGCGTGTTCATTACCTCTTTTGTAGGTGATGGTGAAGGGACCTTCCAAGATTGATCCAAGCTTACCGCTTCTAGGAGGGATGTGGTTATAGTAGTATAGCACCATATTTTATACTTGGAATGTAGGTAGGGGAGTTTTGAGCTCATTGGCTGCCTGCCCTTCTTTTGTAGCTGTTTTTGCTAAGTTATTCATTGCCTCTGATTGGAGCTGGATGATGCATTGAGCCAATTGTCTCATAACTTTCTCAGATTTCTCAACTCTTGAGCAGAATAAATCCTTAACTAAGAGAGAAGGTATTCCTGGTTCTCGCCCATACAAGACATGAATATAGGAACATTTTTAATACCCGGTGATAACTAATCTGGTAAGCCATCAGGGCACTGGGTAAGTATTGATAACAGTGAATTGGATCAAAAGAGGCCATTTTTCGTTGGATGGATACCAGATTACCATTTGCTCTCTCCACCGTTCTGTTAGTAGAGGGATTGTATAGAGCTGAGAAAAGTTGTTGTGCTCCCATAGAGGTGGCCAGGAGTTTTACTACTTTGGAGGTGAAGTTCTTCCCATTGTCGCGGAATAGTACTTGGGGACGGCCATGTCAAGCGAAAATGTTTTGGCGTAAAAAGGTGGCTGTGGCCTTGGCCTTTTGGCATGAAGAGCTACGGCTTCCACCCACATAATGAAATGATCAATAGCTACTAGTATAAGTCTTTTTCCACTAGTATTCTGAGGAAGAAGACCTACTACATCCAAACTAATGGTGTAGAACGGTTGTTGAGGGGTAGTAAGCTGATACTGGTATTGAGTCTTAAAACCGGATTGCTTCTTACACATAAGGCAAGCTTCCAAGACATCAATAATTGATTACATCATTCCATCCCAATGGTACCGATCTATAACCCACTCATATGTTTTCTTTGCCCCTCCATGACCTAGGGTAGAGTGAACTTCTAGGATAGCAGGTACGCATTCCTAGGGCCAAGGCCAAGGCAGCCACTTTTCCCCCACTAGTTTATACAATTTCTCATCTCCCAGTTTTGCGTTGCAGGAGTCTGGTATATCATCTTCTGGACGGGCTCATCCTCAATCTCTCAGTAATTGGGGGTCATTAATAGGTCATGTAACCTCTCTTCTTCACTATTATCCAAGTGAAGGACTGGAAGCCTTGTCAACCCATCAACAACTAATTGACAGGTCCCAGCATGGTGTTCAAACCTCATATTGTAAGGCTGGAGCTTTAGAGCCCAACGAGCTAACTGGTCAGTAGGGTCTTTCATGTTTTGTAACTATTTTAAGGAAGCGTGGTCCATGACCATAGTGAAGGCAGTCCCATATAAAAAAGGGTGGTAGTGCTTCACAGCTAACAGAACGGCAAGACACTCCTTTTCAGTTACACTATAATTGCGTTCCACTTTTAATAGCATCTTACTGAAATAGGATACTGGATGCTCTACAGCATTTTCATCTAATTGGGATAAGATGGCCTCAATGGCATAGTCTGAAGCATTGGTAAACAGGATAAAGGGTTTATTTAATCTGGGTGTCTCATGATAGGACGTTGTTGTAGCAGTTTTTTAACGTCTCAAAAGCGGTCTTTTGTTCAGCACCCCAATAGAAATGGGTGTTCTTAGTCAACAAGAGAATGAGTGGTTCGCTGAGCTGGGAAAACTTGAGGATAAATTGATGGTAATACCCCATCATCCCTAGAAATACTTTAATATCCCATAGATTCTTAGGGGAGGCATTTTCTAAATCGCTTCAACTCTATCTTGCATGGGTTGGATTCCTTTTTGGGAAATGGAGTGTTCCAGGAAATCCAATTTCTTTTGGAAGAAAAGAAACACTTTGAAGGTTTCAACTTAATATTTGACTTGCGTAACCATTGAAACACCTCCTTCAGGTGATTGAGATGTTCCATGAAGGTTTGTGAGAGCACTGTGATATCATCAAGACATATGATGACACAAGTTAACTTCAGGTCCCGCAATATATGTTCCATTAAATGCTGAAAAGATGCAGGTGTGTTACACAACTATTGAGGCAATCGGGTTGGTTGGTATGAGACCCTCACTACAAATGAGAGCACATTTCTCCTGATCTTCAGAGGAAGATCCATTTTCCAATAGCCACTAGCTAAGCCCATGGCTGAAAAGAAATTAGATCCAGAAAGTTGGGCCAGGGCGTCATTAATGCGAGGGATAGGATAGCTATCCTTTTTGTGTGGTTATTCAACTTTTGGTAGTCCACAACTATCTGATGGCCTCCGTTTTATTTTTAAAAAGCAATGGAGGAGAAGACCAAGGGCTTTGTGAAGGAACTAACAACCCTGCATCTAGCAACTGTTGGAGCCCAGTCCTCATCTGCTCTTCTTCTACCTTTGACTTATGGTAAGGTTATGACTAAACAAGGTGAGTAACACCCTCATCAATGGAGGAACACCAGTCTTTCATGTGACCATAGTCATTGTCTGATTTAGAAAATATGTCGCTATATTCGTCTAATAAAGCATGAACCTTTTCCAATTTGACTGGGGAAACTCATTCAAAATATGAATATTAGGTAGAGTACACACCATTTATCCGTAGGCAAACCAAAATCCGCCATAGAGCTAATGGATTGGATACGTTCAATATCCTCTACTGGAAGTAAAAAGCCTCTGCCAACCTCCAGGTGTTTTCGTATGAGCATGTCTTTTCCAGTGAGGTTTCCAAGCAGAAGGGTAATAGGCCTCTGGTAGGCTGGGTTTTGTATCCCAGGTAATAGTCTAGGCTCCAAGGGGCTAACGCCTTCAAGACTTGTATTATGCAACAAGCAGTGATGTGGGATTTGGAGCGTGATTTTAGTGTCAACCACGCGTTGTTCACCAGGCTTAATTAATACCTCATCTGCAGCATAGAAAGGAATGTCATCCCTTGCCTCCACAGAGTCGGGCAATTTCTTAGTGTTGCGCCCAGAGGTAGAATAAAATAAAGTCATAGGTGAAAAGGGGTATTCGATCAGGCATGAGTATTTGTGATATGTTGGTTTCTTTATTTGATAGGGATAAAGGGACTTCATAGTTGAGAAATGATAGGAAACCTTGCTTCATATTAATTATTCCCTCATACTCAATCATAAACTGAGTGCCGATGAGCATGACATATGTGTTATTGTTTTTTTTAGTACTAGATGGCATATGTGTTATTGTCTAAAGCCACAGAAGGGGCTGATAGGATAAGCTTCCCAATTCTAATGGGAAGGGAAGAGTATGCCCCAATAGCACGAGTATTGTTGGGACCTGCGGCCCCAAATTCTTGCGTGTACTCTAAGTCAGGTGCTAGCTTTATCTTCTTGATAAACTTAGAGGAGATTACGTTAACTGGGGAGCCAGTGTCCAAGATAGCCAGTATTTGAAGTTTTTGTATACCCACTTTACTTTGGTGAGGGCTCTTCCAAAGTAAGGTGTCAAAGATAAGACCCCCTTGAGCCGAAAGGTGGAGGTTAATTTGAGATCAATCCCAGGATATTTATCCAAGATGGTTTTCATGGGCTGGACTCACTGAAGAGGTCAAATCAAACTAGCTAAGAAATGATCACCATCGCTGGAAGTGTCAATAACTTTTGGCCATCCTAAAATTTGGGTAAGGTACGTTCCCTCAGGTATGGTGGTACAATATACTCCTCCAACGTTAAAATGTTCATGAACCTCTACTTCCGCAGGTGCTCCCAAAATATAGTATCCAACATCACCTTAACCCCCTCAGATTCATCACCAATGGTATTCTCCACCACTGGCAATGCCGCAATTGAGGTAGGGGGTACGGCCCCCTGAGGTTGGATAGCCTTAGGGCGTGTAAATACCAGCTTTTCTGGAGGGGGAAACACTGCGGCTTTGGTGGGCTTGTGCAGGAGCATGGTATTGACTACTTTACTAGTTTCCACTTTACACATGGGCGTGGTATCCTTTTTGAGTCCCACTGAGGAAGCAGGTTTTGCAGGAAAGATAGGAACAGGTGGACTCACCCTTGACTGTTCAACAAGTGGTAGCTCTTCAATGGTGAGAGCTGGAGGATTTACCTCAGCTTCATTGGTCATGGCACATAAATGGAATTTGGCCACATCTAACAAAGCCTCTTTTATGTCGCGAAAGATTTTAAAGTAGCATTTCACTGAGATGACATGCCTGGCTAGAGAAGGCTGAGACTCTAACCCAGTTAACAGGGCGGCAATAACATCATCAAGGGTAAGCATGTTTGAGGTTGACAATCTTTGTGCAGCGAGCAAAATCGTTCAGCAAAGGTAATAGGCGATTTACCCTCATACATGCTAAGGCGCATAAAGGCCTGTTTTCCCTGAGTAGACTCTTATTTGATCCTAATTTAGCTAAAAGATCCTCCTTTATCTCTGCCCAGGTGTATAAAGGGTTCAAGTTAGGGACTATCATCTCTTGCGCTAGATGACTTAACAAGGGAGGATGTGTCAGACTTTTTAATTGTCTGTTGCACCATCCATAACAGCTTTGTAAACGTACAAGAAGTCAAGTAAGGCTCCCTTCAACAGGAATGGACTTTTCCGTAATGAGGAGTTTGTAAGGGCGCTGTTCAAGCTCATTGAGGCGGGATAAAGCGTTTGCTAGTTGCTTTTTCAAGAGCAACTATTTTTGGCGTACAGGGATCCTCTGTAGCGAGCACCATTTTGTAGGAATCCAGCTTTCTTGTGCTCGCTGGTGCTACGCCGCTGGATCCTACAAAGGTTTTAAATATAATGAATAATAAGTGCTACTATGAAATGTGAATTTTATATTATTAGGAGCGTGGGTGGTAAAAAGAAAAGCAATTCTCTTAATATTTGACCAATCAGTATATAAACTATTTTGAGGGTTGAGGAATTTGAGGATGGGTTCAGAATATCTTAGATTCTTTCAATTAGGAAATATGGTATACGCTCCTATCAGATCTTGGGAAATGTGAGTTACTTTTGAAAAATGATAGTTGGGGTTTGGGAAGAATGTACCCATGTGGTATAATTTTTGATGAATTTCAACCAATCACCACTTGATAAATAGCTTTCACCTTTGGGGCCTCTACCACACCTATAAAAGGGGTTGGTCCCCGCATAGGTGCTTGGAAGAACCTGTTGTCGCAGGGGGTGTGCCCTCTGATGGTTTCCCAGGATCCGTCAAGTAATTGGAGTAGTCTGACTGCTCAATTTTATGTTTATTACCCGTGCAGGTTTAGATATGATTGTGGGATCCGCCAATGGATGCCACGAATATTTTCTCAGAGTGAGAATCTTACATTTTTAATAAAAGTATAAAATAATGCTTTTTAAAGGTTTTATGTTTTTTATTATTATAAGCACGCGTAACCAGGAAAGGTCCTTTTCTCGATACTAGTTTTTCATATTTAAGCTAGTTTGGATTTTGAGACCATCAATATTCAAGGCAAAAGAATGTAAAGCTCAGTTATCTAAATTAGGTAGTATTGGCTTTCAGCCTATCAGATTGAAGATAAATTCTTTGAGGCAAAATGACCCATGCAGTAACAATTTGATGAATTGTATCTAATCATCAACGAGTATCATCTTTTCACCTTGGTGGTGGTCAAACTCATGTGGTAATGATTGGTTAATTTTTACCCTATCATCGTCAAGTAAAATCTTTGCACCTTGGTGGTGATCAGACTCAGATGGTAATGATTGGGTAATTTGGCGGTGGTCAAACTCATATGATAATGACTGGTTAATTCGCATCCAATCATTAATGAGTAAAATCTTTTGACCTTATGGAGGTTCAGACCCATGCGATATTGAACTCCTCAAATTCAGCTGAGAAGTCAGAGTAATCCTAGTATTAGTTATTACCTTTTTAAGCCAATTTTTATGATAAACCGTATTTTTCTGATAATTAGGATTCCACCAAGAATCCGCCAAGGTCTTTTTGCCATTGGTGCTTATATCACTATTAACCATGATATTATTTGTTGATCGGGCAGGATATGGGCCAATCAATTAGAAGATTTGGGAGCACTAATACTTCCAACATTCTTTTCCTTAAGTTGAAAAGGAGAATGTCTGACAATGATGTTACCCCAATTAAAGGGGTTCCACCAGGAATTAGCCAAGTCTTTTGGCTGATATCCTCAATATTTTCGTTATCATCATTACTAAAATTGCATTTAGGTTCATTAAAAGCTCATAAATGGCTGATAATTCCTTGTTTTGACTGCATCTGAGCCAAGACATTCTTCCTCTGCAGCTGGGAGGGCAAATGTCTGACAGTCATGTCTAAAAATAACTATGGCATGTTGATTGTGGCTGCATTCATGCATCAATTTAAGGTGGTGATCAATATAGCAGAGGGAATATTTAATATTCTGGGACAACGGATCCCCATCTCTTTTACCTCCAATGGAGTCCCAAAGGACCCAATATGCTCCAGTCAGATTATTCTCACATATAGCGATGGTGTAATTCTTGATCAATATTAGCAGATGAAGCGGGGGACACAAGCTCTTCCTAACCAAATTTACAAGTACAATAGTATATCACTACAGGATGCAAAACGCTTTAAGAATACATTCTGGGTTTCAGGTCATAATAGGGATAGAGCTCATAATTGTCATCCCTGAAGGGCTATATGGGGATGTTATGGGGCCATATCAGCAATCGCGGCTAGAACCTCATGTGGCTCCTGGACTCCTTTTACCAGGGCAAGGGGATGTGAAGGTGTTGATAGCAAACCTGCAGAAGGAGTCTATGAAGGTTCAAAGGCACCAAGTGGTGGCTTATCTGCATCTGGTTCCTATCTCTGAGATCCACCAAATACATGACTTTGGTTCTTGGGAAGACCTTGGACTACCTTTAAAATCCTCATCCAGTTTAATGACTATGGTTCCGCATGAAGCTTTAACTGGCCTTTCAGAGGACCAGAAGGGCAGGGTGATGGATCTGTTTGAAAGATACCAAGGCATTTTTCCATCCAGTGACCACAGTTTGGGATGTGCACACGGAATTGTGCATTGGTTGGAAACTGGAAATCACCCTCCTATTTTGTCAAGAACTATCCATCTCTCCAAGGTAGCAGAAGAGGTTGTATACACTGTTTAGGCAAACTAGTTGAACAGGGAATGTTAGAGCCATCAAAGAGTCCCTGGGCGTCCCCGAGACTAATCATCAAAAGGAAAGATGGCACCAATTGAGTAGTAATTGACTACCAGAAGCTTAACAGAATCATTAAAAAAGACTTATACCCACTTCTGCTTATAAACAATGCTTTAGATTGTCAAGACACTGTAAAATATTTCTTTACTATGGACTTGATCTTGGGGTACTGGCAAATTGAGTTGCCAGTGGTGGAACAAGATAAGTGTGCCATAATCACCTCAAAATGTTTGTTCCAGTCTACATGTATGCTTAAAGGTTTGTGCAACTCCCCACTAAATTCCAGCGGGCTATTGACACTACCTTAGGTGACCTAAAGATGTCTTGCGTTCTAGTCTACCTTGACAATATTAATGGGTCCTCTTAAACATTCACATAACATCTCAATCACCTTGAACAATTGTTCCAATGACTCGCTGAAGCCAACATAACTTTTAAGCCTTGAAAGTGACACTTTTTTAAGAAGTAACTGGGTTATCTCAGTTTTGTGGTAGACTCAAAAGGGCTTAGTCCTCAGCCAATAAAGTTGGAAGCTATATGTATGATGACTCAGCCAATTAATAAGCGTGATATACAGGTGTTTTGGGAATGGTCAGGTACCACTGTAGGTTCATCCCTAACTTCAGCTGTAATGGGGCGCCATTCTTCAAGTTACTAAAGAAAAACGCTACCTTTGTCTGGACCAACAGTTGTCAAAATGCTTTTGATGTCTTATGAACTACGTTGGCTAATGCACCTGTTTTGCAATACCATAATTTTAAAAAAAATTTATTGTGCAAACGGACGCCTCTCTTTCTGCTGTAGGGGAGGTTTTATCCCAAAAAGTGATGAAGATGTGGAGCATCCCATTGCATATTGTAGCTGAAGCTTAACGTTCCTGGAACAGAATTACACTGGGACCGAATGGGAGTGTTTGGTGGTTTTATATGCATATAAACAGTTCCAGGTCTACCTCCACAAAGTGAAATTCAATGTGGTAACGGATTATGCCTCTTTACATTGGCTGAAGAATATTTGGGGACCTTAAGGGTGGCTTGCACAATGGGCCTTGAAGCTCCAAGCATATGACTTTTAGATAGTACACCGGCCAGGAGCAAAGGTTTTAGACTGTGTACTGTCTTATACAATTACCAACGATTGCCATTATAGCAGATTTGGCTGACATCATGTATGAGATGATAATTGTGGGGAAACATCACGATGAGCTGCCACAGGTGATCAAATTTTTGGATGGGCTTTGAAGGGACACCTCCTTGCGCAATGGGGAGCTATATAAGCAAATTGGAGAATTGGCGCTGAGCTTCCAATAAAAGCGCTAGGCAAGCAATTATTGTGGATGCTCATAAGGCGGTAGGTCATGGAGTGTCAAAGAAAATATTAGAGTTTTTTAACCATGATACTATTGGGAGAGCATGCATTATGACGTCCTTAAAATTGTTGCATGTTGTCACCAGTGCCAAGTGTTAACCTTTCCACAAGAGGACCACATACCAGCTGGTTAAGCCTCATTTCGCATGGCATAATGTTTCCCTTGATGTGTTGGGCCCTCTGATAACTGGCACAAACCGTTCTAAGTATATTATAGTAGCAATTAAACACTTTGCAAGATGGATGGAAGCAAGAGCGAAAAGATATTGGGGCTGTCACCACTTCCAAGTTTATCATGGATTGTATCATACAGCGACATGGCTGTCCACAATTTATCCTCATGGACCATGGAACCAATTTCATTTTACATGTCCTGCCCAATCTTAACAAACTAACGGCAATCCGCGGGGTCTTGACTACACCCTATCACCAGAATCTAATAGAATGGTGGAAAGGATTAATAGAAAAAGGTAAACATTTCTCACAAGTTTTTAAAGGATTGCTCCTCTTAATGGAGTACCCTTCTATCCACCACCGTCTTTGCTTATAATATCAGCTACCACTTGTCAATAAACAAGAGTCCTTTCCAATTGCTCTATGGTAGACATACGGCTTTGCCTGCTTTGCTTTACTCCTGTGTGGAGGATACTGGCGGAGTAGAAACGCAGCGTTATCTGACCAACTTAATGGACACGCTGATCAAACTAAAGATAGAATCTTATTTTATCAGTTTAGCTAAGAAGATTCGTGATCAGCGGCTGACCAAATGAGGCATAGTGGACTTCCACAATTTGCTGTAGGAGATCATGTCTTGTTCCATGACCAACATGGATTTGGAAGGAAGACAAGCTTTCTAACATCTGGATTGGACTGTTTGAAATAATCAAGAAGACTGATATCAACGCCTAAACCATTTTGGAACCCACAGGTGGTTATATTATCATAGTGTTCATGCAAAGTTCCTTTGGGCCTTCAAGCATTAGGAACTTATTGTCAGTCAAGAGTGGTAGTGTTGAGAGATTGATATGATTGTACAATAATCCATATATCTGGCGGCTTGTATTTTAGGAGTCAAGGTGAGCCTTGAGTTTTGAATGTAGATTATGTCAATGGGAACGAATTAATCAAAGTACTTGTAGTTCAGCAAATTGAGGGAATACTGCCAAAGCCTTAATGATAGATACAACCCCTAAAATTTTAGCAAATAGAAAATTACTAAGCGAAAGGGTTGAAACTGGCTAGTAATACCAATGATTAAGAGTTGAGCGTGGGATTGAGGAGAGGAGGTCTTTTGAGAAGTAAGAGATTAGAGAAGGGTTAATGGAAGTAGCCATTAGCTTCTATATATTAGATATATTGGTATCATCGGGGAAATAGCTCCTTATATAAGCACTATATATTATTATTTACTATCTATCAAAGATCTGAAGTCATATTGCACGTCCGTTGCTATGTAGGTTTTAAACTGTGCAACTAGCTCAGAGAAATCAACCAGAAAAGCCAAAGTTAGCAAACAGTGTAACTGAAAGTTGGTAATGTGGCACTTCATTTATTGTTA